>JAKUAN010000003.1:0-281260 GCA_030674715.1 Clavispora phyllophila
CCAACAAGTCCCGCTCCTCACGCAATAACATCGCAAAATCACCGCATAACCTCCCACGGCAACAGGCCGGATACTTGGCAAAAACATACCACCTCACCCGCGCAGCCGGTTTGCAGACTAATGTGGTGTGGTTTGGACCGCATGCGCGCCCGGCCGGTCACGAGCACGCCAGATTCTTGGTGCGCCCGCGCGAAAAACCCGCCGGAGAAATTTGACGCGCCCCAAATGGACCCGGTCGCACCCGCCCCGCGCGGGCCATCCTCCCACCTAGTGATATTTATCCGGATTGTTGCGTGACTGATAATGGCCATTCAATAGAAACCCAGCACTGGGGGAAACAACCACAGAGGATCGAGCCCTGATGCAATGCGGATCTTACCCTATACTGCCTACTGGTTCCCCTCTTTGCGCTCCTCTCTTTTCTGGGGGAACCAAAACGGATAGGGGGCACAATTCTTTCTCCACACGTCAGTCGCCCTGTAAAGGATGTTGCTGGGTATTTCCGCGGGGATCCCGCATGTCTGCCGTATCTCCTTGCATATCCTCCGTTACCCCAGAAAATATTGGGCCACCCATCCTTCACAATGATCAGACGTCCGCTCGGCTGAACTATTCTGAAACGTTGCAGTGGCTATTTGTCTATCGCCGTGCGCGGTCGGTTTCGCAGTAAATCAATTGGAGTAGTATGTGACTACAGCCATGGTAGGCATGGGCCCGAGGGAGAGTAGATGCCGAAAAGAGAAAAGGAGTACCAGCATACACTGAAATGCTACGATTCGCTAAAATAAAAAATAAAAAAAACTTACGAAAAAAAGAAAACCTCACCCTTTTGTGGAAGTGGAGAGACTTTTCGTGACTTGAGGTATTTTCTGGTATGTAGATGATCCTTTCGCCTTGCGAAAACCTATATAAAGGCTTTGACTGGAGCCATTCCTATTTTGCACCCATCATCCACTTCCAATAATCACCGATTAAAGGAAATACAAAGGAAATAAAATAACGAAACTCATACGCCTATAACAATTGCCAACCATGACGAAAGGAAAAAAAAAGCAAACAATCGCGTTGAACTTGGACAACATCGAGAAACTCGAACATTTGGCACCTGCACCAAAGAGTAGGTCGTCGTCAATCGAGTCAATTGAGGGAGAGGACGGCCGCCATAGACAAATGTTGAAGCCTCCTCCAAGAAAAGATTTTGATGATATTGCTGCGTTTGAGTCTTACATTAGAGATGAAACGTGGGACAATGAGTTTGACTACTGCCATGCGCATTTGACGTACTACCCACCATTCATTATGAAGGAAGTGCACGATGATTTAGATAAGATCAAGCCCACCATGAACAAGAACTCGAGCAAATTTAAGAGAAATTTGCAACACCATGTGCAGCGTCATTTGATGCAAGAAATGGAAAAGTGTTGTGGCTTCCAATTGGCTTTTGGTAAAGCCAAGGTTGAAGAGAGCGACAAAAATATCATTTGGAAATACGAGGACGCTGGCGACCATGGTTTCACTAAGGAAGAGGAGGACATGTACAATAGACATTGGAAGTTAGAGTTAGAGGTCAAGTGTAACAATGAGAACCCATTGGTTGAAATTGATTACAAGGCCATTCCAGTTTAGTATCTAGTTCTTTGGAAGCTGCTTGCGCTCGCGAGTTATGCCCTATATATGTTGACAAATAAATCACAAGTAATGATAGTCTTTTTTCTGATTGTGATTTTGCCGAACTTTTTTCTTTCAATCTAATAGACCCCTTCCCTGTATGAATACGGCTATTGACCTCCGGCAATACGATCGTATGCGGGGCTGGTGTTCATGTAACTGCCGACAAAACTGTCCAAATTGTCGTCTAGGTATTCAAGAAGTGCTTTCATCTCGGCCATCATCACATTAATACTGACTGCATCCATCGTGGTCATGGAGATTTGAGCCGGCAAAATAGACAACAACCGAAGGAGATGTTCCAATCCATATACATCTGAAGGACGCATGTCGGGATTCTCTTCTAAAAGATCACTGTACTGAAGACGCTCAAACCGGTAAAGAAGAGTCAAGGTGAGAGATTTATCAAAAAATATCCGGAGTCCGTCCATTGCCTCTCGAGTTATATCCAATGCTTCATCTTTGGCCACGGTTGTTTTATATGCGTAGAAAGAATCAAGAATCTTGGTCACAGGTGTACATTGCTTTAGGTCGACCAACTTGTGGTCCTTGGTCATGAATTCCCAGTCATCCACTAAGAGCGATTTAAGCTGGGGGCGAAGTGGTATCATGATATCATATGAATTTCTGCTGTCGACTTTCGACCGCTTTCGCCCAACGCCATTTGACTTCGACTCGGACGTGCCGTTCATCGAGGTAGATTTGCTCAAAGGCTGACTTTCAGGTGTACCCTTAGCTTTTCTCTTTTTATCAGACGAGCCTTTACTTTCTGAATCCGAGTCTTTGCTTGAGTCCAACCGTTCAATAGCATTTTTCCTTGCGTTTCGTAGTTCACGAGAAAGACCCAAATTGGCATCGTTTAATTCGAGAATTCTTTCAGTAGAGACCCACTCGTCCCATTTCGAACTCCAGCCTTTGTAATGTAGAAAGTATGTGTCATCATCCGCCAAAAACTTGGGAATACGATTAGCTTGGAGCGGTTCGCTCTTACCATCTCCGATTTCAACAAATTGCTTCCCCTTCTCTCGGTACTTTAGAACCTTGGCCTCATAAACTAAAGGGCCATGATATGCCAAGACCAAAGACCCGGGACGATACTTGTCTTTTGGCATATGACTGAAATGAGTGTATTTGGTCTTCAGTGTTTTCGAACAGGATGTGTAGCGCGCAAATTAAATCTGCACGAACGTGGAGCAAGATCCTCCCGATAGATTTTGACTTACCGTTTGGGCTGACGAAATTAGGTCAGCTCGCTTTGGAAAGAAAAGAGATCTTACAGATTGAAATTTTCGTTTTTTTGGCCGATCGCTCGTCAGAGACAGTGAGGACAGAAGAATAAAGAAAGGAAGTACAAAGCGAGGAATTTTCGGACTTTTGGTTCATGCAGAATTTGTTTTACGGGTTATCTAAATGCGCCCACGAATACTTACAAAAAATTTCTTCCGAACACGTCTGTGTATATTCCTATTTGAATTGGTGGACGCTCTTCAAGTTATGCTTTTTCTTTGTCACTGTAAGACCCATTTTCTTAAAAACCTCATAGAATTCTTCTGTCGTCATCTGGAACTGAGCGCCGGCGTTCCTCGACAAATTTATTTCGGTCAAATGTGATGCTGCTTTGGGTTCAAGTAGAGATATCTTCTCGATTTGATTCCAGCTTAGGTCAATTAACGACAAATTTTGGTGGTTGGCAATTCCAGGAGTGAATACAAATTGAGCGAGATTATTTCTCGCCAAATTGAAACTTGTAAGATTGGGCGGAAGCCAAAGTCGTCTGTCAATAGTGTGGATTTCATTCTGCTCCAAATTAATAGAGCGAAAATCAGCGAGTCCTTGATTGTGGATTTCATTAAACAAAGGGGTATGCGTTGCTGTCAAAATCTTGAATTTATTTCTTCGCAAATCCAATTTTCCGAGAGTTGAAGGAGGCACCCAATCTTGCAAGTGAGATATATTATTGTAAAAAAGCTCCAATTCTTTTAGATTCTCCAATTGGGACCAACTTATTAATTCTCTGCCGTCCATAAAATAATTGTAAGATGTTAAGTCTCGAATTAAATTTCCCGTGAGGGAAAGCCTTTTGACATGTTTTGGAAAGATAAAGTAACCGAGTCGATCAAAGTTGCATTCACTCAAGTTTAATGTTTCTAAATTTTCAGGAAAGCGGACCCTTTGGGATGGCGGAACTGATGTCATTGCTTCTAAATCGCCATATCGAAGTTCTCGACAATTTTGGATGTTAAGTAGGCTCAACAGGTCTGGAAAAACGAAATATGGATACTCATCTGCTTCGTGGGCCACCACGAAGGTCTTAATATGTGTATCTGATAGGTCAAGGTATTTGAGATAGTCAGGTAAAGTATTCAAGTGTTGAAGCGATGTGAATTTGTTTTCATCAAGCCTTAAGTTCTCTAACAATGGTGGCCATTTTATCGCGCTGAGCTCTTTCAAGGCATTGTCATCGATGCAATTATTATGAAGAAGAATTGATTTTAAATTAGGAGGCCATGAAGCATTAGAAACATCCGCCTTGAAAGTCATCAAATTATTATTTGATAAATCGACGGTTTCAAGAGTTTGAGGGAGCTGGGACACATTGATCCAATGTAAATCATTGTAGGTAACCATCAAGGTCTTAAGACCTGGGGGAAACCTAAGTTTCTCAAAAATTCCATTTTTAATACCAGCTTGGTTCCAATAGAGATTTTGTAAGTTTTCGGGCAATTTCATCGATGTCACATCGGTAAATGAATTCCAGGATACGTCCAAATTGACCAAATTTGGTGGAAAGGTAACACCAGACCAGTCAGACATATCGTGTCCTAAAAACACAAGCTCCTTCAAGTTGTCCATATTTCCAACGCTTTCATTAAGAACTGTACTAAAATTTCGCAAGTTCATCCGTCCCGTCTGGAATTTATGCAAGTTAGGGAACGACATTATGAGCCGAGCATCTTCGTGGGTCATATTATAGCTATCAACATGGATATTGAGTTTTGGGGCGCTCCGTAAGCGATCGTGAAATTGGTTTAGTAAAAGCTCCAAAGACCGGAAATCTTGGCTCGTAATCACTTGGATAAGCGTAGGGTTTATGTCAGGATTGTCAATCAAGAAATCTTCAATCTCACCATAACTTGTAATATCTATAAGTTCTTTCTTTTGAGCATCAGAAGTGCAAAAATGAGGGCGTGGAGTTGGCGATAGAATCAAGTGAATTTCTTTGGAATAGTACTGTTCGATGATTAGATGACGAAGCAGCGGGACTAGTAATAGAGTCTCCGAGATGATGTCGCTTGGGAGATACTTGAAGACTTCACAAAGAATATTCCAGGGTAGATCCTCAAACAAACTGCCTTGGAATTCATATGGATCGGGCATGGCGGTGAAATATCAACAGACGATAAGAAAGATGCTTACTAACATAGGTGAAGGATGCACGGATGTATGGCCAGGAAGATAGAAGATAGATTGGAGCTGCAATAGTTGTAAAATCTTGTGAATCAGCTAAGACAAAGTGGATACTTCCAATGAATACTCATCTCCGTGATCTTTCTACAATGTAGTTGGTACTGTTTGTGTGCAATAGCACAGAGGACTAATGTCTACTATTTTGCAATCTCCTGAAAAATGTGGAGAAAATGCTAACTGCGTGAACCACACACAGATAATCCACCTTCCCATTTACCATATAAACTAGCCGAGTCATTTTCTCGATGGCATCTAGTAATCTAAAATTGGGTTTGAACTAGAAATATGTAGAGTGTATTGACACATCTGCGCCACAGTGAAAGGACTTGCCAACCTTGAGCATATGATTTCCGTCAAATCTGCAGACCGAAGATCACACAAAAAATCTTTCGGTTCATTGATGAACAGTTTAGGTAAGTAGGTAAGTACAGACAAAGAGCAGTTAGCACCATTTAGTTACTATCGTCCGCCACTTATCGATCACCATCCTCGGCCTTAGATAGTCTATTGCCCTGTAGTACTGCTATTGGTTCTGGTACGCTCAATTTGCCATCCGACGGTGCATCCCAAGACTAAAAAGAAAAGACCTTAGGTCTCCTTAGTGCATCAAATAAAGCAATGTTTCCACTCGGCAATCTTGAGCTGAGTAGTCAAACTATACAATGCTTACTATATGTATAGTTGTCTTAGGCTCAATTTATCATATTCTATGGTTCAGTTGCTGGCGCGGCAATGCAATGCGACGTTGCACTTCTACTTCCGCCCCCTTTTTAGATCTTCTCTCGCATTAAAAGCCAATTTTAAGCTAAAAAAACTTTTATTCGGAGTTGGAGTATTTACGTTGGGAAATAGTAATCAAAAACTATGGTATTCGACTCTACAGTAAAGCAATGAACAATCTCATCTACCTGCAGGATAATAGTCACATTTCGTCACAAACAATCATACCATCAACTTCCGCACTGGAAAGGATAAGCTATAGATACAAAATATTCATCTTTTGGAGCTATATATTCGACCATTGTTACTTGACGATCGATAACCTTGATTATCACACTGTGTTGCTGAGGATATAACGACGAGACTCCATTGCCTCGTGTTATATTCCCTGGTCCCTATTGCTACTATCTAGCATTCATCCGATAACAACAAAAAGAAAAATTCTGACAAGGGTCAGGCGCTTCGGCAAAATATACCTCCATTCATCGCATCAGTTATACCATGGCTCAATCAGGAAGTGGAAACCGCGTTGGAGTTCACTACAAAGTGGGAAAGAAAATCGGCGAAGGCTCCTTTGGTATCATCTTTGAGGGTATAAATCTTCTCACCAACCAGCAGGTGGCCATCAAGTTCGAGCCTCGTAAATGTGAAGCCCCACAGTTACGAGATGAGTACCGCTCTTATAGAATATTGAGTGACGTCAACGGTGTTCCCATGGCCTATTTTTTCGGCCAAGAGGGAGTTCATAACATATTGGTGATTGACCTCTTGGGGCCGTCGCTCGAAGATCTTTTTGACTGGTGTGGGAGAAAATTCTCGACAAAGACGGTTGTACAAGTGGCTAAGCAGATGATTGAGCGTATCCAATCGATTCACGAGCACAATCTCATCTACAGAGATGTCAAGCCGGATAATTTTCTCATTGGGAAGCCGGACACCCCCGAGGCAAACAAAGTATACATCGTTGATTTCGGCATGGCCAAGCAATACCGGGACCCCAAGTCCCAGGCACACATCCCTTACCGGGAAAAGAAAGCCCTCAGTGGAACCGCAAGATACATGTCCATAAACACTCATTTGGGAAGAGAGCAGCTGCGGAGGGATGACTTAGAGAGTCTTGGACATGTCTTTATGTACTTTTTGAGAGGCTCTTTGCCATGGCAAGGATTGAAGGCGCCCACCAACAAGCAGAAGTACGAGAAGATTGGCATGAAGAAGCAAACTACAACCATTAACGAGCTCTGCTACGGGTTCCCCATTCAATTTGCTCAGTACTTGACATATGCGAGAAACCTCAAATTTGACGAAGAACCTGATTACGCTTACTTGATTGGCCTTATGAGCAAAGCGCTCATCTCCATTGACGAGAAAGAAGATGACCATTATGACTGGATGGATTTGAATGGCGGAAAAGGGTGGGACGCGGCGCTCAATAAAAAGGCAAACTTGCATGGCTATGGAAACCCCCATCCTCCACAGAGATCTCGTAAGATCAATAACGCCAACAACTCAAGTGGTCCTAACTCGCGCACTCCCCTCCATGGTTCCAGCCAAGTTCAACTTTCTGGAAACAACCCATATGGGAAATCTCAGCGTCTCACCCGATCTCAATCATTGACTCACGCAAACTACAACGCCGTATCCGAGAATGGTAACCGCTTGAAAAATGGAGATCCATTCCAGGATCAGGGCGGCTTACGGAATGATATGGCACACTCCGAAGTGTCCACCTATGATTTACGGAGAAGACAGAGATCGTGGTTGCGCAAACTATTTTGTTGCTTTTAATTTGCGGCGCAAACTAGTTTGTTGCTCTTGATTTGCGGGAGGCTCTTTTATTTCTCTCTTACACTTCTCCACCATGCATTCCTAGCTATGTTCACTTCTTCATGTATATTAATGACGCATCGAGATTTCGATCTTACGTTGCTCTCCTCATTTGCTTGTATTTCTATTTCTTTTTTTTTTTCTTTTTTTTTTTCTCCATTATCATTAGAAAATGAGGTGGGTTAAACCAATCATCAACGAATCAGCATACACTATAATAAGCGTACTCAATGTATGAAAGTAACAGACGTGTGTACCGTTCTCAAGGGACCAGCCCAGATACTTATTCTGAAATACTGTTATTTCTAGATTTTGCATCCCCAGAAGCCATTGACGATACGGATTGCACTCGAGCTCTCGGATCTTCGGCGCGCTTTAATATCTCTTCAATCCGGTTTCCTGCTGTCCAGTTTTCGTTATCGGTTCTAGATTTTGCATCCTCAGAATCCATTGACGATACGGATCCCATTCTCGCTTTCGGCTCTTCGGCACGCTTGAATGTCTCTTCAATCTCTTCTCCAGTCATCCAATATTTGTTATTGGTTCCATTCATATGGTAACTATAGAACTTTCCTGAGTTCACTTGGGAGCTTCCTCCATAGTGCGGGGTGGTTTTTCCTCCATTTAAGCTAGAGGACAATTTTCCAAAAAAGTTATCAAATAAGTCGGGCATTTCTAATTCGATGCTGTGAATGGTTCATTCCCAGCTCTACGTCTCTTTAAGTATGCTAATTGCCCCTGAAATTATAGATGACCAAGGGATAGAAGTGCAACTGCGGGGACAACATTACGTAATTTGGTCACCAGGTTGTGCGCCAACGAAAAGGCAAAGATCACGATACAGGAAGGAGTTTTAGCTTGTTACTAAGCAAGATATAATTAATTACAGAACAGGAGAGATTGTTTGAAGTAGTATTGGGCGCAAAAGCCATGCACATCAACTAGATAATTAGAACTAAAATAAATGTAGAAAAAGGGAAATTTGTTTGCGAGCTGAAGGCCAGGAGAAGGACCGAAAAAAAAAAGCCCTTCGCCAGTTCACAGCTACCAGTCCGGCCGTTAGACACCTGCAAAAGGAACCCAATTCATATAGATAAGAAAAAGATCCTTACTCTTGTCCGAAACCAACAGTTTCTTCAACAGCCAACGTGAGCTTTTGTTTCAAGCTCTCATATGTGACATATGGAGGCAAGTCAACTCTGTTGAAACAAGTATGAGACTTTGGCAACTGGTTCAGCTCACCAGCCTTTTCAATGGTGAATCTTCTAGGACCATCAGAGCCCTGTAAGTCCTTAAAACCGTTAACAGGGATTCTGGAGGTACCGGTTGTGAATTGCAACAATCTGGCTTTCTGCTCAGAGTCCCATTCCTTGATACATTGCCAGAACCATTGAATGACTTGATCGGATTCCTGGTATCCTCTGTAGTCGGTGTGCTTCTTCCAGTCCTCAACATCGATTTCCGCCAAACCACCAATCAACAATTCCAATTCTCTCTCGTCGAATACATTAACCAATTCTTGGGGAATTAATTCGTTGAACCCGTCGATAAATGCCTTGAACTGCTCTTCAATTCTTCTGTAAATCTTCCACTCGCAAATCAACTCGACATACTCGTGCTTATTTTCTTCCGTGACTTCGATATCTCTTCCGCCAGGTTTTAAATCGACCTCAACAATCTGGCCAAACTTGTCATCCTCGGCACTGAAGGTGAGGTCTAAAACATCAGTGATATCATTGTCGCAAATCCATTGCAAGGATCTGTAGAATTCGGCGTCCACACCTTCCATATCTTGCAAGACGACCTTTTTGCGCAACATCATCTTGTACAAGGCACCCACAAAGAAAGCATCCAAGAAACGACGATGGAAAACACCCAAGCCTACCACTCTACCGATGAACTTGAAGTAGTTCAAGTGCTCAGGGTTGATGCCGGAGTTGGGGTTGATCTGCAATGTGTAGTTGTCATGACTGGAGTACTCGAAAAGACAGTAGAATGGGTTGAACATGTCGTGTGAGAGCAAAAAGAAGAATTCTCTCGACACTCCACCGTAGTCCAAACCTTCTTCGCCGTCGAACTTGATCATCAATCTCTTCTTCAAGTCGTCGGGGGTTTGTCTCATAATCTCCTGGTATGAGTCCTCGAAAATATGGTCTCTTCTCACCTTGATGTGACACTGGCCGGGCAAAATACGCAACGCGGGCTGGGATCTAAAGTAGATAACCTTTCTTCTAAAGTCACGCTTATACTGCGGCACGTTTTGGTCCAACGACGAGGGAAGACGTGGGTCGTCCCAAGTAGTGGTCTTGGTGTTGTGGTCAACAAAGTACACTCTTGCTGTGTTGGTCAAACGCATTTCCCAGCCCGAAGGTAATGGGCCCAACTGACTCACGGGCTGTTGCTGGATAGTGGTGTTTGGGCCAAAAGTACGAATGTACTGCTGCCGTCTAGGGTCAACCCACGTGGTAGTTCTGGTGTTGTGATCAACAAAGTACGGTCTGCCCTCGTTGGTGAACCGCTGCTCCCATCCGGAAGGCAACTCACCCAAACCTCTGGTGGTGGCGCCAGTGGCAGCCATGGACACAGCGGCCGCGGGGCTCACAGGCGTGTTTGCACCGGTGGAGTTGACAGTGATCAGACCAGGGGTGCCTGCAGAGTCCGAGCTGGCACTTGGCGACTGGGGCATTTCGCCTGGCAACGTACGGCCACGGTGCTGTCTGCGCTCCGCCTCAGTGTGGTCCTGTCTCTGCTGGCCACGCTCCGACTCGGACTGATCTAGAGTGGGTCTCTGCCAGGTGGTGGTGCGCGAGTTGTGGTCCACGTAGTAAGTACGGCCAAAGTTATCAGTGCGTCTTTCCCATCCGGGAGGCAATCTGCCGTACTGGTCCTCAAAGGAAGAGTATTGTCTGTTGCCGTTGGCCTCGGCCGACGCAGAGCCAGTGGATGAGGCTGGTGCACTGGTGGAAGGTGGAGGAGGAAGCGATCTCGCGTCAGTCGCAGGAGTTGGAGCGGAACTGCCGTTGGTGCTGGAAGAGGAGTGGCTTAGCACAATAATGACACGGCCACTGACCGCCAAGTTCTCGTTGGACTTTTTCAAGTCGCGGGTGATGGTCTCCTCGGAGCTGGGCAATGACAAGTCAATCACATCGCCCAAGCGGACATTGACCACACCCAAAAAACCCTGGTCCTTTTTCTTGAACTTTTTCTGGTCAAACACCTGGATCACGAGAATGGAGTCCTCGGATGCGTCCAAAAAGAAAGACTCGTTCCAGTACGGGTTCAACGTCTTGCGGGCGGTCTTCGTGGTTTTCGTTTGCGAGCCGTCAATGGTGATCACTGCAAATGGATCCGGCTGGCGGAAAACGTCTCTTTTGTAGAGCGACTCGGCCGCAACTACCTTGATATTGATTTTCGGCATATCGGCGGGGGATTGGCAGAGCAGACTCTAGGGGCCTGCTGGCGGCAACGGGTTGGGGGTATGTGTTCTATGGGATTTGTTGTCGGTTTTTTTTTTCTTCTCTTCCATCCAGGAGATGGCGAGGCGAGCGAATAGTTTCGGCTGAAGAGGAGACTATTCGGAAAGAAAGAATACACACACACTGATGGGCCTGAGGAAGGAGCTGCGTGATTACTCCTGCTAAATGTGAGTAAAAGGTGCTGGTAAGAGGGAAAAATTATTGAGTCGCAAGCGAAACTGATGTGGCCAGGTTCGCACAAACGGTACGGGTGTGACTTGGGGCGTGAGACCATAACATGACTAAACTGCGACACAGGCGCGGTAACGAGAGTGACTTCTTTTTTTATTTTATTTTTTAGAAAGATTTATGCCCGCAGGAATTTACGGTGTAAATGAGGCAAGGGCTACGATCTGTAGCCTCGAGGCTTGTAGGAAAGCGCTAATCCGATTCCGGGAGGGAATGTCACGTGGCAATCCTCACATAGGAGCATCTTTGACTAGGTGTGGCTACAGACACATCCTAATTCAGCGAACGAAGCTTGGGAGTTGTTTGAAGTTGTCAGCGTAGGGAAGGCGATCGACTGGTGTTTTTTTTTCCTTTCAAAATATCGTATTGGCTCTTACTAATTATAGCTCAATCTCTCTCTCATTTACTAATTTACGCTATGGGCTTTAGTAACAAATCTATTGTTTAGTAGGCACGTCATTGTTTGGCGATGGGGAAAATTGATCGTTAATGCTTCGCACTTCATCGCTACACTTGTTCAAATATAGAAACTCGGGAATAAATAGTGACCCTTTGTGTGCTGAAAGTGAATTTAGTAGTCCATTATTAATTGCAGAGCAATTGACCTATACTTGACCTGCAGTCTTGTGCTCAACTTGCGACATTGCTTGCCTACCTAAGTCAGCCTTGCATACCCGTCTGGTAGTAATAAAGCGTTGTAACCATAACCTCTCGGTCGATCCACTATAGTCTCATCATATTTCGATATTTGCTTTCCAATTCTCAGCCACTACGCCATGGTCATGAATCATTCTATTAATTATCCTATGTAGCCGCTTCCACGCCCTGGCCCTGGAAGGCAGCACAGATGCGTTCCAATTCCGTATCCAAAAACGCAATCAGAGCCTTGTCAGTCTCTTCGGGGGCACCCACGAATGTTTCCAACGTGGAGATGGAGTACACCGAATCAGAGTCCTGGTACAGCGAGCTGGTATATTCGGGCAGTGATTCTACCGAATGCAAAGAAGGTACAGACAGCCGGCTGTCGTCCCATACTGATCCAGAGAAGTCGAAGTCCACCGAGATATTTTCTGTCTTATCCACGGCCTCACTGGCAGGCTGAGCCTCAATGAGCTTGACTTTAGATTCGTTCCTGGAGTGGATAGTTTCTGTATCCAGGATATCCTCATGCACCAGCTCGTGGTCGAAGTTCAGACTAGTGTTTCTTTGGAGGACCTGCAGCTGGATGTCGCTTTCTCTTTTGTGGATGCTCAAAGGCTTGACAAGCGAATCGCTCGAGCCAATGAGCGTAGAGACACTGCCTTCTGTATTCGTGATCAACAGGAGATCCTCCTTGGAGTAGTAGTGTTTCTCTGTAGCCATGGTAACGGCGTCGTAGATCTTGGAGTGGAGTCCCAAGAACGCCAGCGTGTCGATACTCAAGATGTTGCAGTCGGCCGCAGAAGATTTCGAGGCGCCAATCTGGCACATGGCCACGATGCGGTTGTTCAGTGCCGGAAGCAACGTGCCGCATTGGCGCTCGTGAACTTTGTCGACAATGGTGTTGGATGTGGCATCGAAAGAAACGCTGTTGATGCCCTCCTTCAACGTGCACTGCTGAACCGCCTCTCCAGCGGTATCAAGTGCACCACGGACATCTGACGTTAAGTCCCAGTGGACAATGTTGCCGTCGCTGGCACCAGTGAAGAAGTCGCCGTGGTTCCACGACATGGTGGTCACCTGTTTGCCGCGGTGGCCTGTGATCTCACTAAAGGTTTCGTTCTTGCGGATGTCCCACAACCGCACCACGCCGTCGTCGTGAGCACAAGCCATCACGTGTTCGTTGGTCGGATGCCACTTGACGATTCCGGCCAGCACCGTGTTGGCCAGCCGACTTGGTGGTGGTGCAGTGGGAACACTGTAGGTGGCAGAGCGGGTATCGTACAAAGATGGCCCGAAGGAGCCACAGATGGCCAAAGTGCCGGCGTCAAACGGGTTGACGTCAAAGTTGCGGATTCCCGGCACCACGGAAATCAGCAACGGCCGTGGCCGCAACCCAGTGGTGCAGTCGTTCATGTTCCACACAAATAAGGTGTCGTCGTAGATCGACACGAGCGCATCGTCGCCGCTGAAGCCCAACTTGGATACACACGTGGTGTGGTGGGAGTGGAGGGCCGGGTCCTTGTTCACGGACTTGAGGTGTTTTCTGTGGTTGAAGCGCTTGACAATCTCTGCGCTTTCGTCTTCTTCGGACCCGCCGCGGCGGGCCGGAAGCGGCACCAGCACCAAGTGGGCGTAGCCCTTGTTGTTTCCAGAAACCAAAAAACGCAGGCTGTGGCCTGGAACCCACGCGAGACCGTGGATGTTGGGCAAGGAGATGGTGGTGTGGTGGGTGAGGTAGTGGTGGAGGGTATCAAGTTCGTAGATGAAGAGGTTGGACTCGCAGTTGGCGCTGGAAATGGCTACCAAAGGGCTGTCAGATGAAGGGTCGCTGGCGGCTAGCGCGGTTAAGTTCATGTCACAGTCGGGGATTTTCCAGTAGTTGGACTTGATGTTGATCCGATCTAGCGAGCACGCCTTCTGCGTGAGCTGGGTATCGGAGTTGTTGTTGTGCAAGAGCCAGCTTCCGGGGAGACTTTCTGACAGCGCGTTGGGTAGTGCCTGTTTGGGCGACCCGGGGCGCCGGATGGCGTTCTGGCGGAAGAGAATGGTGGGTTCGTAGAACTCCATGGTTTCGTAGAGTGGGTTGGTTAAGGAGCGGTAGGGGAGGATGGATTAAAAGGGCATGAAAGAAAGCAGCGGGCCCGCATGGTCATAAATAACCAGGCAGATTGCTGGATGACTGACTGGAGGCTGGCATTTGGCCAAATCAATCCGATACCCAGATATCTTGGAGGAGTATGCTGGCGATTACCTATTTGGATGCTGGCTCGCGCCTAATCCGGCGACAGTCGCGCCCATATCCATCGCTTCGGTGCAGGGAAAACGATCGCTGTCAGCCGTTTCTGCAGTGCGGCCACAGTACACACTCTCGACTCTGGCGAGGGTCTAGCTACGCATGTTGACTGGAACAAACCAAGGGTCTGCTGGTGCTGGCAGGGTGTGCTTAAACGGATATATATAGAATCATGCTTGTATATATATGACCCGATAAACACATGGACGTGAGGACAAACATCAGCACGGCTTTGAGCCGCGTATTAAGTGAGCGAACGTATTTACGGCTGGTTATTGTTCGTTAGATTCGGTGCGCATCCGTATATGCTGTTCCTGTACTACTGGTACCGTGTGGTCCCACCAAGACTCTTACTCCAGGTCTGAGATGTGTGAGATATTGTCTTTGTCTAATCACAATGGTTCATTATCCGGAAATACTTCTCTCTTTCTGTTTCTTCCCCTCTTCCGCTCACTCATATCTTCTATCTTCTCTTGTAAATGCATGGCTTCAACAACCATTCACCCTCAGGTCTGTTCTTGCGCTTGGTGTCAAACTCCTCCTTCTGCGTCTCGTGCTCAATGAACTTCTTCTTTCTCTCCATCTTCTCCTTTCTCTGGTTTAAAATGTCGCGTGAAGGCTTGAAAAAGTCAAACCGGGTGAACATCTTGTTGCTGTTGTCGGTGTTCTTGTGGAACAACCCAAGCAATTTCAACGACTCCACAAACTCAGATCCGACCTCCTCTGGGCGCCCGGGCTTTCCCTTAGAGTTCGTAGACTCATTGAATCTCGACTTAATCTCTGCAATCCAAATTTCTCCATTGGGTGCCAAAATGCGGTACGCTTCCTCAATGAAGTCCAAGAAATTGGTGCCCATCAACGCAAGGCAGAAAATCACAATTGTACACGATTCGTCTTCCAAAGGCACATTCTTGATGTCAGCAACAGTGATCCGGTCGTTGGCCTTCTTCAAGTCAAAACTGTGAACCTCGATGTCCAATTTCTTAGGCGCACCAAATTTCTTGTTCTTGGCCTGCTTTTGCTTCTTGGCATTGTGCTGCTTGACAAAGTTTTGCACATCCAACGCAAGTTGCGCTTCTCCACATCCCATATCGGCGATCACAACCTTCTTGTTAGCTAAACCTGGCAATCCACCTGGCGCACTGACTGGTTTTTCGCTTCTGGCCTTAATCTGGTTCACAAGAACATCCACTGGATTTTCAGGCCACAGTTGCACCTGGGATCTAAAGCCGGAATGGTACTCATCAAAAAGAGATGGCTGGTCTTTGACGAGCTCCAACGCTTTTTCCGAGGTGGTGGTGTAAAGCTGTTCGTTGATCCAGCGGAATCTAGAACCAGAGAGCTTGGCCATCATCTTCTTTTGCAAAGGGGTCAAGTTCTTGGTCATAGTAGGCATAGCGCCAGGTGCTTCCTTCTTCTTAGGAGCTTCCGCTTTTGTCTTTTCAGTCTTTGGATTGTCACCCTTAGGTTCGTCAGTCTTGGTTTTCTTCACCTCAGGACTCGTAGATTCCTGCTCCTCCTCCGCTGGTCTCTTCTTTTTCTCTTTCTTGGATTTTTTGGACTTTTCTGGCTTAAGCCCGCCAATAGCGACATTCTTGGCCTTAATGTCCCAGCCTTCAACTTCAAATAATGCCATGGTGTAGAGTAGAAGTATACCTCATCTCTTTTTTTGAAAATGCAGGAGATGGGGGAGAGCCGCAGAGGCCAAAAGAAGGGCAGATCTTGTGTGGAGAATCCAATTTTTTTTTTCACCCATACACGTAGCTTAGTATTAAATTATCCCATATATGCCATGTTCACATTAACTCTTCAAATCTTCGATAATTGCGATTTCCTTCAACGTTATTAATTTTGTTCTGATCTCACCCATTGTCGCACCCATAGGCGCACTATTGTTTAATCATGTCGCGTCTCGCTTTCTCTCACTAAGCTATTTTAATATGTCATGGCCTTTCCCCCTCCTATAATGACAGATTTCCTGACGGAATCTCCTCTTGAAAACCCAATCACTCTACGACGTAAAGGAAAGACGTTCTACTCTCCGTCTCTTTTCCATTTGGCCCCAACACATAACCGCATTGTACCCTTGGCCATTCGAGACGTGACAAGTGCAAGCAATCTCTTGGAAATATACGGCGTGTCAGCTCTCGAAGAGCACAGCAAAGGATATATTATTATTAATAATTACCCGGTGAGTACGGTACAGATATTTGGTCGTATTCTTTGGTATACTTACAAGAACTTTGACCGCGGAACACAAAAGAACCCCTTCAATTTCTTCCTACTACAGCTTGATGACTGCTCAGGAGAAAATCTGTCAATATGCGTGAAGATTTTTGAATCCAAGCTACTCTATTCCTTGGCGAGTATAACCGAGAATCTTCTCGTGGAGGTTACGGGTACTGTATCACACATATGGGATTATGAGAAGCAAGTTATTGGCACGTCGCTCCGGATTTTGGGGCAGCATGATGAAATCGAAGTGGAGATGCAGTGCTGGCGCCGCATATTGACTACTAGAAAGCTCTTGTGTCACCCATGGAAATGTGTTCCTGCGCGACCTGATGTGGTGGATTCCGATGATTTAATGGAACTACGCCCGGAAGATTACGAGCGCCAACTTAACCCAAGCTCATCTCCAGTAAAGAGCCTGCTGGCCTCGAGAGTTCATGTCGGAAAAAACCTGGAGATACCATCGTCGCCTGGGTCTAGTCTGGTGTACTATACCGCCAGCGACCATCTGGACCCTTCAACTGAATCTCCACAAGAAGATCCACGCTTAGCGTTCGGGACAAACCCAGAACCTGAGAGAAACCCCCCTCTCCGTAGAGCCTATGGCGATATACGTGCTGTCCATAGTGATTCGCCACAAGAAAATCCCAAGACTCGCAAGTACGTTAGGATTCCTCTTCTCCTGCGCGATTCTCAGAATCGGCCCTATCACCCGATTATGCATATTGTCGATTCGGAAGACTCTGATGGAGGCATGTCGGACCCAATTTTATCCGACTCAAGTCATCCAACCCGAAACCTGCTGGTGATTATCATTGATTAGTATGGGAATCTGCCTGTATACGTGCCCTATCGGCGATTTCCGATCATTGCGCGCACTAATTCGGTCTTATCAACAACTTTTATCATCTACTCCAGAATGCCCGTCGATCCCATTACCTGTCATATCCTAGATACCTGCTTAGGTAAACCTGCAGCAGGAGTCACATGTTCCATCTACTACATCACTTCTCTCGTTGAAAACAAGTCTGATCCAGCTGCGTATGAGTTTGTTCAACCTTCGGAGCCCTTTGCCATGAGCAAGACAGACAACGATGGCCGGATTAAGCAATGGGTGGTCAATCCCAAATTGGAATCCACTCTCAAGGCCCAAATTGGCCTTGAAGGCGATAAGTGGTGCAATCTCGTTCCTGGAATTTACAAGATCAAGTTCTTGACTGGGAAATACTTTCACGATTTAAGCAGCGCAAACCGGACCTTTTTCCCGTTTGTAGAAATCACATTCCAAGTGGACAATCCTCCTGAAAATCATTATCATGTTCCATTGCTCTTGAGTAATCATAGCTACTCTACTTACCGTGGCAGTTAGATGGGTCCGTAATAAATAAATGTTCATGAGTATAGATATATACGTGTCAGTAAAAGAAATGAGTGTTGGCCTGTGACTTTTCGTGCACAAGCATTTCGTGGCATTTGTAAGCATTCAACTCATTTTTGATCCGGTTGATCTCGGAAGATTCCGTGAGGTAATACTGTGTTACCGACTTATTGTATCTCTTGTACATATAAGGGGCGAATGTCTCGGTGATAGAAATAGCATTGGAAAACTTCACATGTTTCCCACTTGGCAGTTTGTATCCCTTTGGCTTCAATATCGTAATGATATCCGAAATTGGCGGCGTGGCCAGGGGGTCATTATGAGGATTTGGATCAAAGTCCTTCACTGTAACTTCAATAAGGTTATAATCCAGAAATTGCTTAACATGCTTGAAGTAAGCTGGGAAATACCTGCTTTGATCCTGCTGGCAGGTTTTCCATAGATCATTAGCTTTGAGTAGAAACCGCTGTTCATTTGCTTCCTTGGGCAAACTGACTAGGATATTCTCAAGTTCAATCTGATTGAGCGCTTCTTGTTCCAGTAGCAAGACGTGAATTTTGCGTGTTGTATTCACAGAATCATTCGAAGTATTCTCATCCAACCGTTGAGGAAGGGATTCATCAGAATTTTGATTATCTTTTCGCTGCTGGTCCACGATTTGATCCCTTGTTAACTCATCATCTTTCAAAAATAGATCACTTAAACTCTTTGATTTCACCACAATTTTCTCAAGTTCCAACTCAGCATCTTTTTCCACTTGATCAAATTTAAGCAATAGATCATCGAATGTATCGTTTTCGACCTCAAAGTCAGGGAGATTCATCGCAACACTGTCATGATTACTCGTCGCCAATGCTTCGGGCGAAGGCGTCTTTTTAAGCTCTTGGATATCGGGAGTAGACTTCAGCGTTGAAATAAGCCTGGTCAACAATCTGTTCTTTTTATGCTCCTTCCGGTCTTCCTTGCCACTCATAACTGTTGAAGTATGGATTCCAGACTGCGATCTTGATCTTGAAATATGATTTGTTTCAACCGGAGATTTGCTTTTATGCTCCTCTTCTAGCGAAAAAAACCGCAAGACTTTCTTGAAAGTAACCCCAGATGAAGATTTCCATTTGTGCTGCGACTTCAGTTCTTCATGCTCATTTCCTTTTCGGACTGCCAATACAGGTATTGGAGATGTGTTCACATCGCTATCTGGTGTGTCGTCAAGCAAAGAAGAATAGTTTTTTGACGGGGAAGGAAAGCTCGTATCAAATTCCACGTTCCCAAAGTCTGTGTTGACGACATCATATAAAGACCGCCTGATGGTCGAAGATGCCGGCTGTTCATTATCGGAAAGTTGAATGTTGCTGAGAGTACGATTATTTGCTGTCATCTTTCCATTTTCTTGCAGCCCACCGAGTTCTCCATTTTTTTCCTGTTTTAGGTTGGCAGCTCCTTCTTCAATGGGTAATTCAGTCGTCTCCTTTTCATTCACCTCTTCGTTTTCCACTTCGTTTTCCACTTTCTTTTCCACTTCTTTCTCCACTTTCTTTTCCACTTTCTTTTCCACTTTCTTTTCCACTTTCTTTTCCACTTCGTTCTCCACTTTCTTTTCCACTTCTTTTTCCACGTTTTCTTCTCTGACCTTAGGAATATCTAGAGGAGATGATTTTGGAGTTTGTACCACCGAGCTTGCATTGCTCGAAGTAGCCTCAGCCATACGGGCCTGTAGCAACCTTGCATCAATCTTTAAATCGGCTCTGAGTGGAACCTCAGCCTGATTATCATTGAGAAGCTTATTAATTTGGTTCTGCGATAGCTCCCCCGATATCGGGATTGCACTGCTTCCTGAGCTTGTTCGCAGAATTGAGTCGTTTGTAGTGTAAGAGCTGGAGGCGCCGGGAGAGGAGTCGTTCGTATCTTTAGCAGTGATAACATTTAATAGATTATTAGGTGGATTGGGGGCTAGATCCTTCCATTGTGAATTGTCAAGCGTGGCATCTTCATGATGGGTAACGAATGTGGGCTCGCGCATTTGCAGTTGATTGGAGGAACTCTCCGGTGATTCAGAGATGTCGACACTCACAGATCTGATAATGTCCTCGTCGCCATAAGTATCGATATCGAACGAGGCTTCACTTTGCAGTGTGGTCTTAGAAGTGGAAGTGGCTTGTAACGGGTGATTTTGTGGTTTGGTACTGTCTGCTGCACCGGTTGCGCGGATGCGAAATGAGTCTTTTGAGATTGGGCTGGGAATATCCACCAGCAAGGCATCAACACTGAGATCCAGAATTGTATGTGGCAGCAAGAATTCGCTTGAGCCTGCCTTTGGAACACTCGTTTGATCAACTTCTTTCTCAGCCGCCTCTGAATGTCGCCGAGGGCCTAGTTTTTCGGGTGCAAAATCGCGACGTGGCAAATCCGGTGTAGAATTTTTGGGTTCGTCCTGTTGCGGGGACGAAAAATGGGTAGATGCTTTGTTCCGGGTTTGGACCGGGGACACCACTAAAGGCAGCGGCGGTCTTCGGGTCAAAGCCGGTTTTATTGGAGGAAGTTCCTTATTAAGGGCAAGCCGGCCCTTTTTTCTTTTTGAACGAGGGTTCTGTTGTCTCTGCTTCTCTCTCAACGTAATTACCGTTTCGGGTCCCGCTAAATCGGTAGTACTTTTCCTGGATCCTGCCAAGGATACTACCGACAGGACGCTGCACGAAACAGACGTAGGCGAGTCTTCAATGCGGTAAAGCGACAAGTCGATTGGTTTTGAGTTTTCAAGCCCAATGGTCGGTTCGGGAAGATCGTTGCCACTGGCAACCGATACCCTATTGTTCGATTTTTCAGAGATGGGCGGTAGCACCAGCGTCAGGGACATGTAGGCCGGTACCGAAAGCGGTGGTTTGGGGAGCTCGGGAAAGTCTGCCCCGGCCATATCCGAGCAGCTCAGAAATGTAGGGTACATACCGCTGGGGGTAACCTCCGGCAGCCGATGCAGTAACTGGTCTGAATCGTATCTGGAGGAAGTAGATTCGGGGGTGCAGTTGAGATCCTCCACTGCACTATCAAAGTGGGAGGACCCTGTGGTTGAAGGGTCGATATGGCGGGTGTGGGCGTCGGGGAGAGTGACCGAAATGGCTGGCTTTGAGTCGGAGGTGACGGATTCAGCTGTTATCGCTGGGGAGGAGCCGGTGACGAATGGAGCGACGTAGTTCGTAGATTCCGCCGTATCGTTGTCGGTGATCGAGTTAGGCACAGACTTGAAAGAGTCCTTGCCCGAAGATTGGCTCGACTTGCGCGAGTGGGAGGAAGGCTGATCGGAGTGGTCTGCGTTCTCCGCCTGGTCAGACTCCTTATGGGACGACCGGTCAGAATCGAGAGACTGGTTACAAGACCGCGCATCACCCGATGTGCTCTGATTTGAAGCTTGATCGGAAAATGCAGATGCAGAGGCGATAGACTCTGCCCGCGGTGGATCCAGGCAGGCCTCATCTGCAGCCAGAGAAGACTCCGTGGGAGAAGCATGGCCCTCACGCGACTTTTCCTGGTAGGAGCCGCGGGAGTAGACGGGCGCAGTTTCGATGCCGATGGTCAACACGCTGATTTCGCCCGAAGCGTCAGTGTGCGATTGCGGAGACGGCACCAGCGAGGCGTCACCACGGGGCCGAGGAGAAAACGACAACGGCCGGATTTCCTCGATGGACTCAAGCGAATGCGACTTGTCGCGAGAATGTGACTCGTGCGTGCTCCCGAGGGAGGGGCCAGGCGCCAGGCGCGGCGTTTCGGACCCTTCGTTATCCCGGGACGTCACCAGGGCCGTGTCGTTCAGTGTGTCCATCGCACTGTCGGTCAACGAAGTTTGCGGGGTGTTTGTACTGGAACGATTAAAGCTGGACGGGTCACTCGCACAGGACGGGTCACTCGCACAGGACGGGTCACTCGAGCTGGAGGGGTCACTCGAGCTGGACGGGTTACTCAGAACAGAAGGCTCACTTAAAGAAGGCTCGCACAAAGAAGGCGCGCTGGAGCTGGGCCGGGCCAGGTCGAGGGTATCACACGAAGCAAGCACCAGTTCCAGGCGCACAATGTTGTGGGAGTTTTCGCAGTAGCGGTTGTTGGTGAGCGAGCCGTGGGGGTACGGGCGGAGGGAGAAGCTGGAGGCGGGGCCCGGGGGTGTAGGGGAGTAGGCCGAGTGGGTGGACGGGACCAGGCGGAGCGACGAGGAGCGAGAGGTGCGGGGCGGCGGAGGTGCGGGGGCCAAGGATGCAATGTTGATGTTGGTGGGGGTGTCCAATTTATTGGAGCGGATCAGGGACGCCAAGTGGCCGTTTGTTCTAGACCGCAAGTTTTGGAACGACGGCGACTTGGCCAAGAACGGCAGCGGCGGCGGCGGCGGGAGCAGCACCATGGACGCACTCCGGGGCACGGCGCGCGCCGGCGCGCGCCCGCGTTTGGGCGGGCGGTTGGCCCGTTTCACTGCGGAATTTCGGGGCGTGAACACCTCGCCGTTAGGGAAACAATAGGAGCGGGCCGGGTGCGGCTGCGGGTCGGGTTTGCGGCTTTGGCGCACCATGCGGTCGTCAACGTGGAGCAGGCCCAACGCCATGTCTCGCGCGAGGCCGTGCGGGCGGCCCTGGGGGGACGAGAGGGAGCGGCTGGAGTTCCGTCTTTGCATGGGGGAGGGAGCGGCGCTCACAAGATCATAGGGCCCGGGGCGAGCGAAGGGCTAGAGAACGGCTGGGGACGGGCTCGACTGCGGCAGGCCGACGGGGGGGAGCGAGGGTGCGGGACAAGGGTGTGGACAATGGGGACCTTCAAAAGAAAAAAAAAAAAACCGGTGGTGATGGTGTAAGAGAAAGGCAGGTGGAAAGGCAGGTGGACAAAAATATACCCACCGAGTCAGGCACACACCGAAGCCTGTCCAACCTGCACCAGATTTGCGCACGGAATCAGGGAGCGACTGAGACAGCGACGGAGACGGCGACGGAGACGATGGCGCCGCCAAGGCAGTCTCGTGCCAAGGGGAATGGCAGGTACACGGGATGCGGCCGAAGTCCCAGAATCCAACTTTATCGTGCAAATTCCCGGCGGAGACGCCCTGGTGCTGACGGCAACAACAATCTCTGCCTGCAGATCTTGCTTTGAATGGCAGTGCGGTTGCAGGTGGGCACGCGCGTGGCGGGCGCCAAACTCCACGCGGAGGTGCGGGTTTTGGCCATTTGCGTGGGCCACGGCCGGTGGCTTGCCGCACATTGCGGGGTGGAACTGGTGGGAAAATTGGTGGAGCTGGTGGAGCTTGTGGGGAGATTGGTGGAAATTGTGGGGTGGAACTGGTGGGGTGGAACTGGTGGGGTGGAACTGGTAAATGGCGCTGGAGTGCAACTGGCTGGGGCTGTAGCCTCCGGTGTGCATACACACCACGTCATGGTGTTCTCTGGGCCGGAAATACCTGGGGAAAATGTGGCCACGGGTCCCCGGCCGTCGGTAGCGTGTGTGTGGCCTGGCCGGGGTTTGCGTGCTCGGCGGCGCGCCCGGTTGCCACCAGCACAGTTCTATCTACGCTGTCTACGTTGGGTTCGGGTCTCCTCCGTTGTATATAGGTCGACGTAGTTGCACCGCGGCCGTGGCTGTGCGCGTTGTGTACCTAATAATTGTGTTTGCGCACTTTGCACCCACTTTGCACCCACGGCACCACTGCACTCTTGATGAAACCGTTGTGGCTCCTTCTTGGCGTTTGTGCCGCCAAACTGGCGTTGCGCACTTCTGCCTCCATCTCTGGCAAAAGTGACTCCAGCCCCTTTTCTGCTCCGTTCTCCGATCCTCTAGTCGGTGCGCCCTCTGGTACTGACTCTAGTCTTATAGGCTCCATTGGCTCCTCCGTAGCATCGTATACCGGCCCGGCTGCGGGCTGGATCGAACAGTTCAACAACTACTTGGGCACGCCCACCGTCTTCTCTGCCTCGGCAACCCCGGTGCTGCTCAACTCCAAAGTCACCAACTACCGCTATAACCACAATGGCGCCGATTTACGCGCATGGACCAAATACCTCGTAGAATCCCACAAGGCGCAGGCGGTGGCCACAAAACTGCCGGCTCCCGAGTTCGACATTGACGCCTTCATCGAATACCTCGTGCGCCACAAACACTTCCGCGAGAAAGACTTGCAGTTTCTCCGGCGCCCCGGACTCGACTACGGCCACGACCAAATCGAGCGCGAGCTCACCAAGATCAAACAGAAACAAGAGGAAGAGGAATCCAAGACAATCGATATTGGCGGCGAGACCATCGAGGGCAGCGCCCTGAGTGTCCGCTACTCCTACCACGCCATAGTGGCGTTTGCTGTGTTTCTTATGCTATAGCTAGCGAACGTTTTCGAAAACCTCGATGTTTGTAGAAGCAAGGCGCCACATAATAAGCATGAACACCAGCTGGTACGGTGCGTACCGGAGCCCCAAGAACTTGACGTACTCGTCGTGGAGCGGGGTCCATGTGCGCTTCAGCGTCTTGGTCTGGAACTTTCCCTTCCTCGCAAGTCTTTTCTTGAGTTCTTCCACGGCGTGTACTCCTCGCTGGATTTCTGCAAGCAACTCGGGCCGGTTTTCCAAGTATCGGGCCACACCACGAGCCACACCCAAATCATCGTACGCGAAAACATCCAACTCCCGGAGCGAGAACACTGAGAACATACGCGCAGACCATTCACCTATACCTTTGAGCTGCGTAAGCTCCTTGATAATGTCTTCTTTGGTACACTCGCGGTAGTAGGACAATTGAGTGAGCAAGCACGGCGTGGAAAATTTCTCGCTGATGTGCCGAACGTACTTGCACTTCATTCCCAGAAGTCCCACCGCTCTGAGCTCTTCATCGCTCTTGTTCAAAACCTTAGCTGCTTCAGGTTTTCCGTCGAAAAGCTCGTCAAACCGATTTTGGATGGCTTTGGCTGCGGATCCGGACACCTGCTGTCCAATCACCGACGAGATCAACTCGTACCAGTACCGGTGGATAACTTCGGCCTCTGATTCCTGAGGGCGAACACTCTTGGCAAATGCAGTGAACGGCTTATGCACGATTACAGGGTACAACGATGGGTCGATCGACAACACGTGCTTCACCCCAGCTATGAATTCTGGTTCATGGTAGTCGACGAAGTCCTGGGGAAGCAGAAGATCATCAGGAATAGGGCCGGTGAATATGCTTTCGATATTGGATTTGCCATCAATCACCGGCGCCGATTTTCTGGCAGTCTTGGCCGGTTTAGCGGATCGTGGTTTGTTGACTTTGGTAACGATTTTCTCCACCTCGGCAGAAGCAGTCAAACCTTTCGATCGAGTGACAGGCATGGAGAAGAAGAATAGTAGAGTACGGCGGGGCTTCCACAACCTGTGCAGGTTTAGAGTGGAGAACATGGGGAGGATTTTGGGGAAATGCTAAAGAGAAAGATGGGGTGGAGAGAGAGATGGGGTGGAGAGAGATAGGCAAGGAGAAAGAGAGAAAATGGACTGAGGTGGAAGTATTCCCATACCGCAAGTCTACCAAAGTAGGAGAGTGCAGCGGGCTACATATGGAATACCAAAGATAAAGTGTGAATCCAGAAGACCAGAACAGAGACGAAAAATGGGTAGGCTAAAGAAAGTAGACGAGGATATTGGTTGGGAATACCCGCGTGTAGTGTCGGTGAATATAACCACCGCTTACCGATAAAGAAATACCGGTTGATGGTAAACTATCTAGTGGCGTACGCTGTATGTGTTAGTCAGAATACTTTTCGCTTCACCGCCCGAGGGCTACAGATAATGTAGATAAGGTTGATGTGTAATCATCATTTCACATACCACATGTGTTAGTCACTGCGACGCCCAAGGCGACGTTTGAGCAATGGTTCTGGTGCATTAGAAGTGTGGCCCATTTTTCTTTTCGTGAGGGTGCGCATCTTCGGGTAACTACGCAACGGAGAAATTTAGGGCACTGGGGGGAGTGAGAATAGCCTTCTTGACGAAGAAAACGTGACTTTCCCGGCAAATTACCTCTCCAGAAAATATCCACGGCCGGTCAAAAGGAACGGACGCCCGATGTTTCGGAATTCCGCAGGGGTACAGGGGCCGCACTTGCTCAAGCTGGCAGAAGTAATTTAATCCCAGCAGCAACATAGCCCCGGTGAAACGAAAATGAGGCGCGCACGCGGTATCGCCGGATCTGATTCCGAGCGCTATCAGCTAATCAGTGCGATGCTGTGGGCATTCTTGTTTCGACACAGCGGCCTGCACTACTGGTCGCGATGTGATTTAGATATGCACCAATGCGCAATCTGAGATCTGCCCTCAACAGACAATGGAACCGAGCCAAATGCAAAAAAAAAAACAATGAGAATCGTGGCCTTTGGACCTTGGGTGTGGTTGCGCCATTCTCTCGCCCGAAGCTAATCAGCCCGAAAAAATAGGCGACCCTGCGCCAAAACCCCCTACTTCGGGCTATGCAGGGTAACATACTGGAGCTATATGCCCCACCACGACCCCTTGTGCATTGCAATTTTAGGCCTCGCAACTCAATTTAAATGTCCCATCGCCTGTTTTGATCTCCCGTGTTCCCTCTGTCACTCTGCCCCCCTTTGCTTTCTGGTATTTCTGATGATTGTGGAAGAACCAGACGCCTGCCATCTATTTCTTTCCCAGTGGACATGTTCATATATTGCGCGCACCGAGCATGTGGTGTCTTGCATCTGTGGCTCGGTGCTTTTGGCCATTTTCATCCCGATCGGATCCATTGTGGGTATTGAGGTGCTCGCATTGGTGCTCCGTTTTCTAGCAGAGTACGCTGAATTGTTTTGGCTGAAGTACACTGCTGTTGCTACGGCCGAGTCGGTGCTTCAGTGGTTGGAGAAACCCAAATGGTATCCCTCCACTACGCCACGCATCTCGTGGGTGAAGAACTTCTTTTTGGGGGCTGAAAACAATCATCAATGAGTGGTAGTCCTTTGACCGTAAGGCCTGACTACATCGAAAGTTGCATTTTATAATTGCAGGCTGGTCCTGTGATTGGGAGGGTTCATTTTATTATATAATTTTTTTTTCCGTTGTTTTTTTTTTTTTTTTTTTTTTTTTTTTTTTTTTTTTTTTTTTTTTTTGCCTTTTGTTGTTCAGGGCGCTCAACACCCGCTATTTATTCCTTATTTATTACATATACATCTCTTGTGTGCGAACAGTGAGAGTCTCGAGAGTGTAGCCACGACATGCGGCCCAAGTTCCGCTTTGTCCTTCCTATCGCGGAAGTGCGCGCTTGGGGTTCCGCCTGGATAAGGGTAAACGCGCTACCCAGAGCGACATCTCTGCCTCCGGGCCACAGCGGAGACGCTCAAACGGCGACTTCCTAATGAGGCAGGACGGTGCTTCGTTCCCTCGAGACATATATAGATGCCTGATCCGAGCGTAACACCGAGTCTTTTCCTTCTTTTGTCCCTTCTTCTTCCTTGTTCCCTGTTCCTTCCTTCCACACCTCTTATCTCTGCCTCAATTGCCCACCATGGTTTCCTACACCGATTTCTTAACCACTGATCTGTGCGATAACTACGAGGATCCCGAGAAGTTCAAGCACTTCTTGCCCAAGTTGGAGGCTTACAGACAAAAGTTGGCAGACAACATTTTGCCCGAGTACTCCACGGATTTGCCTGCGCCTGCGTCCGAATTGGCCGACCAGCAGCTCAATTCCATCAAGTACTTGCACGACCACAAGCTTTTAACTCCACAAGAGTTTGCTATCACCGACTCTTCCGCTACTACCATTGTAGAGAAAGTGGCTGCGGGTGAGTGGACCAGTGTTGAAGTGTTCAAGGCTTTTGCCAAGAGAGCCACCATTGCCCATCAGTTCACCAACTGTGCTTTGGATCTCTTCCCTCAAGAAGGTTTGGAGAGAGCCCAGTACTTGGATGAATACTACGCTACCCACGGCAAGACCATGGGTCCATTGCACGGTCTTCCGATCTCTTTGAAAGAGCAAATGAACTACAAGGGCAAGAGCACCCATGCCAGTTACGTGTCATTGATTGACAACATTCCTGACAAGCACGGTGTAACGGTGCAAGTGTTGGAAGACATGGGTGCGGTGTTCTTTGTCAGAACCAACCAGCCCCAAACCATGATGCACTTGTGCTCCAACAACAACTTTATTGGTCTCACCAAGTGCCCTTACAACTTGGCATTGACCTCCGGTGGCTCTTCTTCCGGTGAAGGTGCCATAGTAGCCTTTGGTGGTACTCCATTGGGTATTGGTTCCGACATTGGTGGTTCTGTCCGTGGCCCTGCTGCATTCTCTGGTTGTTTCGGTTTGCGTCCTACCACTCACAGAATCTCCAAAGTGGGTGGTGTTTCCAGTGGTGCCGGCCAAGAGTCTGTTCCGGCGGTAGAAGGTCCATTGACAAGAACCGTGGAAGATATTGAATTGCTCATGGACGCGTACATCAACCACGGTAAGCCTTGGACCATTGACTGCACAGTCATTCCATTGCCATGGAGAAAAGTCGAAAAACCCAAGCCAGAGTCCTTGACTGTTGCGATCATGTACGACGATGGCATTGTCAAGCCTACTCCTCCAATTGCCAGAGGCTTGAAGGAAATTGAGGCCAAGTTGACTGCCGCGGGTGTCACTGTGGTGGAGTTCAAGCCTATCAAGACCCAATTGGCTCGTGAGACTGTCAACAAAATGTACAATTGTGACGGCAACTACATGCAAAGAAAGTTGTTGGCCGACTCTGGTGAGCCTTTGGTCAAGTTGACCAAGTGGGCTTTGAACTACGGTGATGGTGCCAAGGAATATACTGTCGCGGAGAATAGACGGTTGAACATCATCAGAGACCAGTTGAAGCAAGAGTACACTGACTGGTTGAACAAGAACCAAGTCGACTTCCTTATCAGTCCTGCCTACTCCAACGTTGCCCCTAGACCAGAGGAGATCTACAACTGGTCTTACACTTCTTTGTTCAACATCATCGACCTCCCAACCTTGACCGTCCAAACTGGCTTGTTCCAGGACCCAGCCGTGGATAAGTGGGACGAATCTCACGCTTCGTATAAGTTCAGATCGGATTTGGAAAAGCTTGAACTTGATAACTACGACCCAGAGAAGTTTGTGGGCGCTCCTATTGGCTTTCAACTCAGTGGTAGAAGATGGGAGGATGAGGAGGTTGTTGCTGCTGGTAAGACCTTGGTTGACATTTTGGGTGTTGACTTGTTGAACTTGTACAAGTAAAGGCGTTTTCTAACGGGAATAGAAGCGTTGGTATAAATCAATAGCATTAATACAATTGGCGGTGCAGTTTCGTGCCTGCCTCATATTTTCCATAATTTGGTACTCTAATTCGTTTGCTCCTAACTCCTTTGTCGTACGCTCACGCTCATTCATTGGTTGTCTACTTTGAATGAAGTGGCATTACCACGGATATCGCGATTCCCTGTATGGGCCATTACTACACATCTGCGAATTCCGCCGCGATTCTCTTCATCAGATTCTCCAATGACGGAAGTAATTATTGTTGGCGCCGGCATCCTCGGGCTTTCAAGCGCGTTTGCAATTGCTGAAAATTACCACCGTCCAATTGACATAACGGTGGTGGCAGAATATGATCCAGAATCCATACCTTACCTGCCACAGTATACTTCTCCATGGGCTGGAGCTCACTTTCGGCCATTTCCTTCAAAAAATGCGGCCGAACTTAAAGACTATCCGCTCTCTCGAGTGACACTATCTCGGTTTAAAAACCTTGCCCGCACAAACCCGGAATCGTCGATTCAGTTTGTGAAGGGGGTAGAGTATTTTGGTGCGCCAGACCACTTCTACCAGAATCTTACCGAGGGGTACTGCGAGGGTATTGATGGTTTCCGTGTTCTTTCAAAGGAAGAATTGCCTTCTGGTGTACAGATGGGCACTGCTTACGACACTTATGTGGTAAATTCACCACACTACATGACTTTTCTCTACCGTAAATTGAAATTCCACTACAACGTGCGGTTCGTGAGGGCTCGCCTCGGCTCATTGTCAGATGCTCTAGACTATGCCAAATCAAAGTCTGCAGTGGTTGTCAATTGCACGGGTATGGGTTTGCAATGGACAGGAGGTTATGATCCGGCTTGTTTCCCCATCCGGGGCCAAACGCTTCTTATCAACCCACCAACTAGTAACAAGTTTGCAAATGCAACTGTGACTCACCAGCTGGCAAACAATGAATGGACCTTCTGTATACCCCGCCCTTTGGATGGCGGAATGATTTTGGGAGGCACGAAACAGCCACACGAGACTGATCAAGCACCAAGATCAGCAGATACTAAAGCTCTCGTTCAGCGCGGATCTGAGTTGTTCCCGGAGTTGATGAAAGAGAAAGCCAATGGCGAGAAGTACTTTGAAATTGTTGCAGTCAATGTAGGGTTTAGACCTGCGCGTGATGGTGGACTCAACTTGTCTGTGGAAGACCACAATGGCACCAGTGTCATTAATGCATACGGTGCGGGCGGTTCCGGTTATGAATTTTCCTATGGTGTGGGTTATAGTGTTTACAAGCTGTTGCTTGAGCTCAAGAGCAAGTTTTAGAGAGCCCAATAACTGGTGGCGAGTATGAGTCAAGATCTATTGTAAGGTGCGTACCGAGGCTCTTTTGCTCGTCGTGCTTCTTTTATCAGAAAAATAAACCTATTTCCAAGCTTTTCGTAGTAAGATTTGACAAGATTTCCTTGAATTTTAATGCTCGTCATATTTTATTTTGGTCAACTCAGCCACTCGAAGTAATTTCCTAAGGACACGACAGTTATACATTTATGCCCTCGTGTCTATTCGCACCCTAATTTAGCGCTTATCTTATCGCACGTTGTGCATGTATTGTACTGTATGACACCTGTTTATATCAACGGCCCTGACTAGATATCCACAGTGTGAATCATATCAGGCTAGAATTTTTTACTGTGAGGAGAATGACCCACTTAATGTTATACAGGGTTTTTAAACCCCTGCTTCTGCAGCGGTCATTCTGCACCAATACGCGAATGCATCTGGATATCTTATCTGCTAGAGTTCGGGATCCGAAGCATGCGATCATTAACTCATGGTTACAGAACCACTTATTCGCCCTAGGTTTGGATCACATCAAGCTTCAAGCATACAAAAAGCTTTCGTCTCTTGTTTTTCAAGGGGGAGGAGGAACGATCAAGAACACGGTGTTTGAGATTTCCCTGTTTGTTAAGCGAGAGTGGACAGCAAACTCTTCTTTGGCTCAGCATATTTCTCTACCATTTTCGCTTGAAACGTCTGCGAAAATTCCTGGCTTCAAATTGTTCTACGTTTCAATCGGATATATGCTTCTCACTGAAAGGGAGGAGCATGTCGAATCGTTGATCAATGATGTGTTTGAGCTATACTTGATTCAAGGTGGATCCCAGCTCTCATTGAATGTGCCGACAAATAAATTGGAGAGACGGGTATGCAAAATCACCAAGCGTTACTACACAATGGTGAAAATCGACTACCAAAAATTATATAAACCTTCCTTGTGGAAAAGATGGATTACAATTGGGGAAAACTTAGATCCCATCACGTTACCCCCTCTTCCCCAAATCAAATCAAAGCAACTACTCGCCAAAGCACTTCTTCATAAGGAATTGTTCAGGGCATTCGAGCATCCTAATCATTTTTTCCGCAAAACTTTGGAGAATGAAGGTTTGGAAGTTTCTCCGTCAATTTTGAAGATCATCCGCTATGATTTGCTGTTCTTGGATGGATTGGGAGATTTCTTTTTGGCGAAGGAATCCTCGGAATTCTTGTACAAATTTCGGCAATCTCACCCGTTTTCTGACGATGATTCTTTTGGGAAAAAAACTTACCATTTGCTAAAGACCATATTGGCCACCAACACTTTGCTACTGAAGCTAGCAATTGCTTACAATTTGCATTCTGCTCTTGATGATCCCATAGTTAAGAACATTCTCCATGCATCGTATATTCCAAATATCATTACACATCCAAGCGATGAAGATACTCTTCTCGTCCGGTACGAAGAGGAATTTGTTGCAGATTATTTTGAGCAATATGTTGGTGCGCTCTATGTTGAACAACCGCAGGTGGCAAAGGAATGGATCAACAATTTATTTAAGAGCATATTATCGCTGATAAACGATTCTTATATGATGGGTTCGCCACGCAGAAAGAAAAAGGCTCGTCAATACAACTATCGGGCGTGGAGTGCGGACATTATTGGCAGGTCCATATGATGTTGCATGTTAGTGCTAGACCATATTAATGTTGCAATAGTATGCCGATTTTTAATTTCAATATCATTCAATTTTTATTTATCTAATTAAGAAAGGAGTGACTCTATTTCTTCTTTGCGTCCTTCATCAAGCTGAAGAAACCGTTCTTGCTCTTCTTCTTTTCTTTGGAGCTCTTATTAGCAGATAGTTTTTTCAAGCTTACAAATTTGGAGCTTTTCTCGTCCCCAGAGGAGCCCAGATCGGAGTCCGAACCGCTAGAGTCAGAGCTGGAGCTGGATTCCGATTCAGAACTAGATCCTGACTCTGGATTGAGGGGTGTCAACTGGACCTTCTGTGAAGCCGCAGCTCTACTCTTCTCCTTCGCATCTAACACATCGGGTACACCTCTAGACGCAAGGTCTGCGAGGGAAGTCAAAAGAGTCTTCTTTGCTAGAGGAGCACGGGCGGAAGTCGCGGTTTTTGCATTCGGCAGCTTTTCATTCGCTTTATTGATTTTCACTTGACCTGGTTTCGCAACAGTGACGTTAATGGGTGGAATTCCGTTTTGTGAGATGGGCTTGCCTCCAGTAGGCTTCTCTTCATCACTAGAAGATTTAGAAAATGGTGTATCGATTGACACTGTCTTCACCCCTTCATTCCATCTCTTGTTATCCACTACTGGTGGAGTGACAGCTGCCAATTTGGGCAATGGCCGACTGCTCAAAGAGTTTAAGCGCTTTGGCAAGAGACGACTGGCGACTAAACTGGGACCTGATCCTTTTGTGGGCTTTGCTGGAGTCTTTTTCACCATTTCTCCTTCTGATTCCGAGGACTCGGAATCCGAGTCGTTTTCGCTCTCTGACTCTTCTTCTGAAGTAGAGCTATCAGAACTAGATTCGATTACTACGCTTGGGGTCGGCTTTTTTGGGGTAATCTTCGTCTCGGCAGCTTTCTGGCTGAGACTTTCTCTCCTCTCTCTTGTAACTTCTCTTAAGATTTCAGCTGTCTTCTTGTCCAGAATAATTTCTTGCTTCCCAACCTTTTTGTCTTTGACGGGATGCTGCGATTTATGCGGAACAAGAGGAGAGGCAGGTTTCTGCGCCTTTTTCGAATCATTTGCAGGATTAACTTTTCCAACCTTAGCTCTGCCTTCTGTGGGTTTGGTCTTTGGTTCAGACTTGGGTTTAGTTTCCGTGATCACCTTTTTGATCCCTTGGTTCTGATTCACAGCTGCATGTAAAGGAGGCTTCTGATCCACCTTGGAGCCATTAGTAGGCTTTTGCAAATTCTCAACTTGTGCCTTCTTGGAGTTTGATGCAGGCGACTTAACATTCATTGCTGACTTAACGGTGTCAGATGGCTTAGCATTATTAATTGGCTTCAATTCCGTGTTTTTCTTGATAACTTCTTTCTTCTTAATGTCAGACTCGAGGTCAGAGTCGGATTCGGAATCGGAGTCGGATTCCGACTCAGATTCGGACTCTGAATCTGACTCCGACTCCGAATCAGATCCAGACTCAGACTCAGAATCAGAATCGGACTCAGAATCAGACTTTCCTCCTAGTTCCTTTCTATCTGGGTTCTTTGGGTCAACTTCAACGAGCTCGGGTGTCGAAATCGCATCCTTCTCCACCTGAATGACATTTGTACTCTTGATAGAAGTGCTCCCGGCTTGATCTTGGTTTTTGGTAGAATGCTTTTCCAGGTTAACGGTCGATACTTTTGTCTCTACCCTGTTATCAGCTAGTTGAGAAGCTTGAGAATGCTTCGGATCAGCATTCACCTTTTTCTCATATTCAGATTTAGACTTCGCTTCTGCTTTTTCGACGACATCCACGCTGTGGTTCTTTTCCACGGTACCAGTTACCTTTTTTACCGTAGTTTCAGTCTTCGTCTTCAGCAAGTCGCTTTCTTGTGAATCTTTGACGATAGTTGATGCAGATCTAGTCACAGAGTCGGATACTTTTTTCGGTGTGGCTTCATTCTTTTGTTTCTGACTAGGCTCAGCTTTGGGTTTTTGCTGTGGCAGCGGAGTGTGATTCTTAACCAAGGTAGACTTCGCCTTCTGCAATTGCGAAGCATTTGCGGTCTTATGGGAAGATTCACTCTTTGTCACTGAGGGAAGAGCTTCAACCTCACGTACACTGTTCGATGTCAACTTCTGAGACAAGATAGGTTGGCTTTTGGCATGATCAACTTGCTTTTCTGCCATTTCTCCAATGATAGGCTTGATCGTCTCCGGTTTTTGTTTACTAACCATTTTCGCCTTTGGGGCTTCGTCGGTAGCTGGCACACGATTCTCAGGAACCACAACTTCTTTCTGTTTCTCCAAAGCAGAAATTGTTGGGGACTTATTTGTCGATTCGAAGGCATCATGAGATGCAATCTCGCCATTCTTTGGTCTCTTGGGAGTAAAGCTGGCTTCTGCAGCGGGCCTTTTTCCAGAAAATGATGGGAACGAATGCGTTACAGAAACTCCAACAGTAGGCGTAGTCGGCTCCTCTGCATCAATTTCCATAACATTGGATACATCAACTTGTATTTTGGAAGGGTCTGCAGAAATTGCAGATGGTTTTTTGGCTTGGTTGGGGCCTTTCACTTGAGCAGTTATCAGAGAAGGAACGTCAGAATTGAGCACACTCATCAAGCTTGAAATAGGAATAGGCTTAGAAGGAGCATTCGCTTTAGACTGCGTAGCAGACGTGGCCTTGTCCTTGATTGGCTTTGTCGGAGTAGGAACCTTTGCATTCTTTGACATAATCTCTGAAGTGGGATGTTTTGGACTAGGGTTGACCTTCGCGGGTACACCAGGCTTGCTCGTGCTTGGACTGTTCTTGGCCTCGGTAACCTTATTTTTGCTTTGATTACCCTTTGTCTTGGCAGCTTGCGTTTCCGGTGTCTTGTTCAAGCTCGCAGGAATGCTCAGTGCTGATTTATCGACCGATGATTTAATTTCTGTTCCTTCCGTTTCACTTTCTGATTCTGAAGAATCTAAAACCACAATCTCCTCATCAGAAGAAGGCTTTGCTAATTCCTTCGCAGAACCACGCAACTTGCGACGTTGTCTTTGCTCTCTTGCTGTAGTAGTTTTTCGTTCACTGGCTCTTGGAGGAATTTTGATGCTCTCGTCCGAAACCAGGCTCAGTTCTGATCCTGTAGTTACTCCAGCCTCATACTCGTCTGAAATCTCAATCTCCTCATTCTCTGTAGGTGACCTAGCTTCTCTGTTCGACAGCAACAGTGAGGATTCTGGCTCCGTGGAAGGAGCTACACTCGTCCTTACGCTGTCTGTCTCCCATTGCGATGGGGTTTGTTCGAGGTTGAAATCTTGCTTTTGGGGAGGGGAATGAGTTGTCGAAGGTAATCCATTCAATGCAGATGCTGCAATCAGTGTCGTCGGCTTTGACACTTTCGGTGTACTTGGTTCATCCTTAACAGCGACATTTGAATTCTCTTCTGCCTCAATCTGGGCTGTAATCTTAGCATCAAGTTTTTTCATTTTAACGAACACGGAGGAGAGCTTAGACTTGCTAACAAATTCATTAAAAGGATGTGGGAGCTCGTTCTCCCTTTGTTCTTTTGCCTTATCCTTTCCATCATCTCCAGATCCTACCTGAAGATTAGTGGTGAAGTTGGAAACGCCCTGAAGAGTGACTCTAGAGCGCAAATTTCTTTCACGGCTTCCACCTTTGTTTGTTGTGGCCGCCCTGAGTCTGTTATCCAATTCTATGGCATTTTGCTCTATGTTGCGTTGAGCAATTATGCGACGTTTTTCATCCTCTTCATCTCTGAAGCGGGCAGTATCAGGAGCTGGGCCACTAAGCTTTTTGGTGATTTTATTGGGGATACGCATTCCATGTTTGAATATACCCAAAATTTCTTCTTTACTGAGATTTACATCTTCAGTATTGGCAGTCGCATTATTGGCGCTCTTCTTCTCTGATACCACTGGAGTGGTCAGGAGAGAAGCTTCGGTGCTTCCATTTTGTGCTTCTGATACCTTTGGCACAGTTGGAGAACCATATTCATGAGTTTCTTTCTCTTTCCCGGTATTGGCTTCAAGGTGAGACGCAACAGGTGCGGTGAGAGGAGGTTTAGGGTTTTTGTCGCTGCCAGGGTGATGTGTTGCCGACATCAGGCCCGTCCGAACTTTCTTTGGACTGAGCGGTTGGGACAAAAGCGCAGGCACTTTCTTTGGGCTGAGAGGTTGGTTCAAGACATCGGGGGATTTCTTTTGGGCCTCTTTGCTGTTACTCGGAGAAACAATTTCGGAAGGCATGCTAGTATGGGAAATGTGCTCTGCGTTGTTGGCCTTACTTGTCATGTGTGGCGGCAGGTCCATTGTCATGTTCATTGAAGTGACAGTCGGTGAGTGTAACGATTGCGCTGCAGCAACATGGGATGGGGTTGAATTATTGAGCGAAGGAATAAGTAGCGGCTTTCCAACAGGGGTGAAGGACAGGAACTTGCCTGTAAGCGTATCAGCGCCGGAAGTAGCGACATTACTCTGAGCAGCATGCGCTGGGTGATGTTTTGGTGCGTCCAAGGTAATAGGGTGCCTTTGAGGAGTTGCAGCGAGTTTTGCGGGCGTCAGAGTAACCATTGGTGGCTTTTTGGACGGGGTTTTTCCAGGTCCAGATGCTGGGGGTGCAAATTTCACCGGGTTGATGAAAGACGTTTGGGATTCTCTCTTGCTTATGTTCTTGAGCAGTCGGTTGGAAACCAGATTGTCGCTGTCGGTGCCATCCTCAATCTCTTCCGGCTCCGAAGAATTCTTTTCTGTCTCCGCGGGACGCGAATATGCGGTGGCATCATTTTTACTGAGCTCCAGAACCACATTGGCTTCTGCAAGCGGCACATGCAACATTCCGGAGGTAATACGCCGACCAGTTCGCGCCGGCAACGGCGAATCACGCTTATGAGGAATAAGCGGGACGCTCTTTTCGTGCTCTGGAACTGGAGGCGGTAACGACACGGGTGAGCTGGGTCTGGCCGTTTCCGAGTGTACTGCCGGTTCTTCGGCAGGACTACTGCTTCGAAGAACCGACGAGTCTTTGCGGAGCCCCCAGATGGTTCTGGAGCGTTTGATCATACTTTCTGTGGCGTCGGTGGTCTCGTTTGGCCGCTTGAGGTTTCTCGCCAAAATGGTGGAGTGGGCGTCGGCGAGAATGGTCGTCTCCCGCGAGTACGCCGGTAGCACGTTGTCCACAAGGATACGGAGCACGTCACCCGAGCCAAAAACATCCTCAGACACGAATTCTGGATCCAAGTCGCACCGATCGTTGTCTTGAACACCTTCCACCACGAGCTGTTCCGCATCGGGATAAAGTCTGTAGTAGCGCAGAATCAAGGAATCACACACCTGGCCAATTGTGCACGCCGGGTCGGTGAGATGGAGGAACTTTTTGTAGGACAATACCTCCGAAGTCGGGGTATCGGCCGATGTCACGGGGATGAGCACCACCTGCAACTTGAGTTTCATTTGTTGTGATGAGAGTGATCTGGATGTAGGGTTTGTAGTCGCGATGGTGAAAAGGTTCACACCCGTACCTCCGGCACTAGTAATGGATTTCCTGGAGGAGTAGACCGTGGGGTACAGGCTGTGGAAAGGATGATACGGTATCTTGGCAGTGAAAGGGGCTTGTGGCAATCTGCAATTTGACAAAAATAGGTGGATCGAGAGAAAAGTTGGGAAATGTTCATTGCCAGGATGAATTTGCAATAGAAACTAGAATCGAGTAAAATAGTGCGAAAAGTTGCGTACAATATGAACAGCAGGTAAGAGCTTTTGAAGAATGTAGTTGAAGAGTTCAGGTAAGAGTTCATGAAGACCCCGCGTGTTTGCATTCTTTTGGGTTTGCATTAGCCAATAGAGAGTTATGTTACTGGGTATTTATACTCATTATGAGCGTAAAGATGTATTGCATCCTCTAAACAGTGAGCTCGCTGAGCTCCCGGTGGCTTCAACAATGGATGGGGATAAAGGGAGAATTTGAAGCGTCGACAATCACATTTCAGAGGGAATACCAGGTCCATCACCAGTACCGTAGCGACAAGAGGTATCTACCGGTTCAGGAGAGTTATATCTGCAGAATTCGATCGTGTCTACATTTACCTTAATCTGGCAGACTCCACCGCACACTCCACCGCACACTCCACCGCACAGACTCTAGCGTAGCCCCAGACTTTCTATCTTAGCGTGGCATCACCTGCCCGATTAGAACCGGTGTCCATTACCTAATTATTGCTCCCTGATCCCCGGAAGTACGGGTCGTCGTAGAGAGCCGCCCGCGACGCGCCAGCGTCGTCCTCATCCCCCCGATAGACCGTATCCAGACTGTCGGTGTAGGTCTCAACCATCTCCGGCGCCCGCCGCGACCCGCGCCACACCACAATCTCGCCGTCCATGGTGCCGCAGAAGTATGTGGCAGAGTACGGCGCCGCATACACCATGGACGCGGTGCGCACGGTGTGCTTGGAGCCCAGGCGCTGGAGCCGTGACACCAACTTGCCGTCGAGCGCCCGGAACACAAGCACGTCGCCCGAGTCGGCCGCAAAAAGCAAATGCTGCACCTCCGTCTCCGCCCGCGGGCTGAGGAGGAGCGGGAGCGTCTGGAGGTACTTGTTGCGCGTCAACGGCCCGAAGTTGACCAAGCGGTTGACCGGCGGCGCTGCCGTCGACGCCATGTCCCACACCCGCACCTTGTCGTCGTTGCCCCCGGTGTACAACATGTGGCCCGCGTCGTCCCACACCACCGCGTTGACGGGCCCCAGATGCGCCTTGACCGCCAGCGCCTCGAGGTTGAGCACGTCCACCTCGGGCGCCCGCGCGTTGGTCTTGGTCATGTCCAACCGGCAGAGACAGCTGTCGGCGCTGCGGATGTCCCACACCTTGGCCTCACCGTCGTGGCCGCCGGTGGCGAGGAGGTGCGGGTGCTGCGGGTGCCACGCCACTGCAAGCGTCTTGCCCTTGTGGCCCGCGAGGGTGTGGGCGGACGAGGCGGCGCGAAGGTCCAAGAGCCGCACAAACGGCTGGTCGCTGGCCACCGCCACCAACGCCTGGCCGGCGTACGCGCTTGTGCCGCCACCGACGTCGATGGCGTACACGCGTTGGCCCATGTCGAAGGTGTGCGCCACCGCGACGGAGTTCGTGTCCCAGACGTTGACCGAGTGGTCGAACGACGCGGAGAGAAACATGCCAGTGTCGTTGGGCCACCACGAGAGCGCAGAAACGCCGAACTGGTGGGCGGTGCGCCGGGGAATAGTGGCGAGGCGGGTGGCGGCAACGCCGTTGGAGAAGCCGCGGCTGTGTGCTCTTTCACCGGTGTGTTCATTTCCACTTCCACTCCCACTTTCGTCGCCATCGTCATCTTCCTCATCCCCAACCTCACTGCCCTTCACATCCCAGAGACTGATGCTGGAGTCGCCGCAGCCACTGAGTAGATAGCGGTAGTCCGACTTTTCTATCGCGAGCGAATTGACCGCGGCGCTGTGGTGGCAGTTTTCGGGAAACACGCCGTAGTCTTGCTGGAACGACGAGTAGAGCGGCTCCGTCATAGTGGACGCAAACTCGGCGCCCGAAATGCGCCCAGTGAGCCGTTCGAGAAGTAGCGTGTCCATGCGCCGGGTGTGAGAGGGAATGAGCGAGGGTGTGAGAGCGAGTAGTTGGTGCGTGAGATTGCGAGTGAACAATCAAGCGGAAATTACAAGGGAAGTTTGGGGGATTCCAATTGAGTAATCCACGTTGAGTAATCCACGTTGAGTAATCCAAGTTGAGTAGTCCAAGTTGAGTGGATCCAAATTGGTGCAAGAACAGATTACTCCTGCTTTGGCTCAAAAGTCGTCTCCACTAGTACTCTTGATGTCGCAGCCGCAGTAGTACTGTGGTACGCACCTATTCGCATTCGGCGTATACTTCACGCTCGGCGTATACTTCACTCTCTTATCACCACCCAAAAATATTCCGGCCGTAGCTTGAGTTGCATTGCTGGCGTCGTGCATCGGCTGAGCACCCGGTTTTCTAGTTTTACGAGCTTGCTCGGTTTTGTATCACCTCGCAATCCCATTGACTAATGCACTCGTGGCATCGGTTCTATTCATGCTTTTGGATGAGTATTGTTCCGGACTCCATATCTCATCTCAACTCCGTTCTACTGCTCCTGAAAAAGTACTGTTTCTCTAGATCCTCTCCATCACTCGCCTCTTATCGTCCGTCATTCACCGTTCTAGTAGAACCTACCGACTCCTGATTTGTCTTCTCAGACAAACATTCTTTGGTTCCCTCTCATTTAGGTCTTCCCACAATCCAAATCGAAATACTACCACTTCTTTTACTACGCAAGTCTTAGACACAACCCAGATGTGATTTAATGAATCCTCGTGAATACGTAGCAGACTGCACACAGTCACACAGTGAGGAAAAAATGGTGCACGAAAAATCTTTTTGTATCAAACATATCTCCCAATGTTGGACATTAACGCTTTCCTTGCCGAAAAGGGTGGAATCCCAGAGCAAATCAAGGCCTCGCAAAAGAAAAGAGGTGCTCCAGTGGAAATTGTCGACGAGATCATCGCCGGCTACAAGAACTGGACCAAAATCAGATTCGATTTGGATGCATTGAACAAGAAGTTGAATGCTCTACAAAAGCAAATTGGTCAAAAGTTCAAGGCCAAAGAAGACGCCTCCGAGTTGTTGGCCGAGAAGGACGCTTTGACTGCCGAGAAGAAGAGCCTCACCGATGATGAACAAAAGGCCGATGCTGAGTTGAGATTCAAGGTCAACCAGGTTGGTAACATTGTGCACGAAAGTGTGGTGGACTCCATGGACGAGGAGAACAACGAGTTGGTAAGAACCTGGAAGCCAGAGTCCTTGAAGGAGATTGGCGAGATTGCTGCTGCTACCAACGCTCCAGCCAAATTCTCCCACCATGAAGTTCTCTTGAAGTTGGACGGTTATGACCCAGAGAGAGGTGTCAAGATTGTCGGCCACCGTGGTTACTTCTTGAGAAAGTGGGGTGTGTTCTTGAACCAAGCTTTGATCAACTACGGTTTGGCTTTCTTGTTTGAGAAGGGATACCTCCCATTGCAATCCCCAGTGATGATGAACAAGGAGGTGATGGCCAAGACCGCCCAATTGTCCCAATTCGACGAGGAATTGTACAAGGTCATGGACGGTGACGACGAAAAGTACTTGATTGCGACCTCTGAACAACCAATCTCTGCATACCACTCTGGCGAATGGTTCGAGAGCCCAGCTGAGCAATTGCCAATCAAATACGCCGGTTACTCCTCTTGTTTCAGAAGAGAGGCCGGCTCTCACGGTAAGGACGCCTGGGGTATTTTCAGAGTCCACGCTTTCGAGAAGATCGAGCAATTCGTCTTGACTGAACCAGAGAAGTCTTGGGAAGAGTTTGACAAGATGATCGCCAACTCCGAGGAGTTCTACCAAAACCTTGGCTTGCCATACAGAGTTGTTGGCATTGTTTCTGGTGAGTTGAACAACGCTGCTGCCAAGAAGTACGACTTGGAAGCGTGGTTCCCATACCAAAAGGAGTACAAGGAGTTGGTTTCGTGCTCCAACTGTACCGACTACCAATCTCGTAACTTGGAGATTAGATGCGGTATCAAGCAGCAAAACCAAAGCGAGAAGAAGTACGTGCACTGCTTGAACTCTACCTTGTCTGCCACCGAGAGAGCCTTGTGTTGTATCTTGGAGAACTACCAAAAGGAAGACGGTATTGTTGTTCCTGAGGTGTTGAGACCGTACATTCCTGGCGCTCCAGAGTTCCTTCCTTTCGTCAAGGAATTGCCAAAGAACAGCACTTCCTCTAAGAAGAAGTAAACCCGGAATATATAGGGCAATAATACGTATATGAAACCAGTTAGTGCGAGAAAAGCAACCTATATTAGCGCAATGTGTGTAATGAAGCTGTCAACTGTAGATGCCGTGGTGTCAAATGGTATATATGATAAAAGGTCGAGGTGTCACAATTCTCGCTCGTGAGTTATTGTGATTTAGCAACTTATCAGACTCATTCAATTAAGCACCATTTGATGTGCCTCGTTCCAGACCCTTTCAGAAACAGTAAACTACGGCCCAACTCTGATGGGGACATTCGCGCCGAATGCAGCGCTTGCGTCAAGCGAAAGAACGCACTTGAATCTTCGGTGCGCATATCCCTACAGCAAACAGCAAATTTCAGCCTTTTATTTTCGTGGTGATATGTAACTAACCCATGCACAACATCTGCAAGCAGTCTTCGGCACAGCAACAGCAAATGAGAGCAGCACAACAACCACAGAAACTTGAGCAGCATTCTCCACCTTGTTGTGGTGGTGGTTGTTGAACGTAAACTGGCTGTTGCTGCTGGTAGTAGCCTTGTGGAGGACCTTGTTGGTAGTAGCCACCTTGTGGGGGCGGAGGACCTTGCTGATAGTATGGCTATATGTTAGTATGTCGTGGAATCATTGATTAAAAGTGATACGTGCCATTTGGGATAAAGAACGATTTGGTATGGGCGGAGTAGCACAGTGTATAAATAAACAGACGGTAGCGGATCAATGTCAGGCATGCGTGTGCAGAGGACGGCATGGTGCCTGCTGCGCCCTCGGAAGTGGGAAGACTCATTCCAAAACAAGCAAATGGTGCGGGATGAGCGTCGGAGAAGTTTTGTCTTCTGGGGGATAGCCCTCGGAGCTGCCAGGTAACACCGAGGGCTGACACCCTCGGATATCCTCCCAGAAGTAGACGTCATCGGGTCGGAACTCAGCCGACCGCACAGCCATCTCCAACTCCAGATCACCATGGACTTTTCCTATGCCCCCCCACCACCTCGAAAACGCGTTGCTGCCGATTCCTTAGAAAATGCAAAACGGGTAAAATCCGACCTTCTTGATGGGCTCCCGACTCATCTTCCTAACACTACACCTGCCAAAGTGATCACCCCACCCGTGTGCGAAGAGCTAAAACCAGAAGAACCGAAGCCTGCTAACACTCCAATCTTCATTGAAGGAACTAATATTACGCTTCAAACAGAGGAGGACATTGCTAAATGGATTGAAGAGCGCCGAAAAAGGTGGCCTACGCGGAAAAATATCGAAGAGAAGAAAGCCCAGCAGCAAAGCGTTGTCGGAGCGCCCAAAGAAACGACTCTGCCTCGGAAACAGATTTGCAAGTTTTTCAGCCGCAACAGAAAGTGCAAGTTTGGAACCAAATGCAAAAACTCCCACGAATTGGCAAATAATAACGCACAGTCCCCGGTCCGTGGCAGTAATGTTAAAGTGATCAACGGGTTGAAAGTTGCCGTGCCTCAGCGATATTCGCGTGAAGCACCTACGGACAAATCCTCGGGTTCATTATTCAAGAAACTTGTGCAACGTGACTTGTTTGAGAATCAGAACAATGTGGTGATGGATTTCTTACTCTACTTGGACGCTCGCGGCATCATCGATAAGGAGGCGGTCATATAATCATAAGTATACACTCTGCGGGAAATAGCATCAAAATAGCATCAAAAGAACCAACAGCATTCTCATTTAGTCACCAGTAGGAACTATTTCCGTGGAACGGAGGAAGAAAGCAAACTACAAATCAACCAAATTTGTCTTCACATGAGTTGGAAGCAAGCAACCAAGCAAAGATACGCGATTCATGTTGACAAGGTTAGATAAAGTCAAGGTTATCCTCTTTCATCTTTCTTGTGCAGTCGAGCATGATAGAACATTGTTTGCCAACTTCCGCCAACTTGCCAATGACAATCTCATTTCCCTTTCCAAAACCGTAGATAGAATATGGCAAGCCAACCTCGCGGCAAAAGTCAATCACATAAGATTGCGCTCGACGCAAGTTATGGCGAGGCAATCTAGGAAACAAGTGATGAACTGCTTGGAACTGAAGTCCACCATGGAGGAAATCAAGCCACACGGGACAATCAACATCCATCGTGGTGCGCAACTGGCGAGATGCAAAACTTTCGCTGACCCCAAGGTCCGCCGTGGACATAGCAAAATGGGAAAGCGTGATTTGAACGTGCACAAGCATAGTACAAACATGACTAACCATGATGTACAGAAACTTGTTCCAACGACCTTCCACACTGCCGACCACCAACCAGAAAAACCAGTAGAAAAAGAAGGTCAATCCAGCCAATTCAAAGTACCGGAACCACGCCGCTGAACCATGTCTTGGACCTTGGCCTAGAAGCAAGTGAGTCCATGATAACCTGTACAAGTTGAAGCGGCCAAACGCAAGAATAGGGTAGTAGAGAAACTCCTGGATCGGGATCATTTTTTTGGCGATGGCATCGAACCATAAAATCTTTTCATAATATGTGGAGTAAACATCGCCGAAAAGACGGGTACTCACAGCAAAAAACGGGAGATGCTGGATATCAGGATCGTGCACCGGGTCGTTGGTGATCAAATGATGCACATTGTGGTTACGTTTCCACCACCCGAGACTGAGCCCGCCAAACCAGTCAGCAATCACCATTCCAAAAATATTATCAATCTGGTAGTTGTGGGAGATGGAGACATGCCCGGCGTCATGGGCAATGAAAGTCATTTGTTGCCATGCCATTCCCATGAACACCGCGCTAATGGTGTAATACCCCAAACGCAAAAACGAGAAGGAATAGAGGAAGAGAGAGGAGATCTTAACCACTTCACGCACATAGTCGCTATAGTTGCACTTGTAAAGCCCTCTTTTGATAATGGTGGCATGAAGCTTATTGTACTTGTCTCTGATGTCGTTTTGGGTAGTGTAATCAAGAGACGGCAAGTCGTACAAATCTCGGCGAGTCTGGTGATTATCATATTCTTGCATCGCCTCTTTAGGGTTGACAATCACGCTCTTATTGAGCACTGGGAAGAGATCGTCTTTGTTTTCGGCCGACACAACCTCTATGCTTTGCGGCACCACCGGGGAAATCTTCCCAGTCGGATATCCTGCCTTGAATAGGTTTTCATTAAAGTCACAGTCAACACTCGTATCCGACGAGTTCTCCGAAATCTCAGGCGACTCAGCATCCAAGGCATCGCCAAGTTTCTCCGATCTGGACAGGCTTTTCGTCATCGCATTTTCACCGTAGATCCCGCCCTGGATGGGAGGAAGAAGGTTCTTCCATTGGTAGTCAATCTTTCCAATCCGCCATTTGGTGAATCTAGCAATTGTTTCTTCTCCATGGTACGCCAACATCTCGTCGGTGGCATCTCTTCCAACCATATGATACACAGCCTTATCACCACCGGGATGGAATTTCATCCACGACGACAAGTTGAGAACATTGTCTTTATAGATAACCACGCTCTTTCCGTTCGCAATGAGCTCTTTAATTTGCTCCGGACTAAGAATCTTATTACGCATGGCTAGTGTGGACGAAACTCGAGGTATAAACGATCTCTTATATAACCCAGTTATATGTCTGACGCGCAATAAATCAGGTGTGCCATACAACCACTCAAGTCTATCCATTACCAATGAATACGGGCTCGTTTGTCATGATTTACTTTTCTCCGCTTTTTCGCTTGCTTCATTAATTTATATCATTCTACCTTATGTTCTTTCCTTGGACATCTACACTAACCTGTTGTCTGCGCTCGTTTAAAAGTCGAATGAGGCTTGTGCACGCGCATAAATGTTGCCTGATTATCGCTGAGCCTCTACAAACGAGAGAGCATCATCTTGCTGAATTTCCAGAATCGTGCTGACCTTATTGCTGAACGAGACACCGTAGAACGTATTTGCGACATGAAGCATTTCCGGTCTAAAAGTGGTGCAAATAAATTGTGCGTTTTTAGCAAGAACCTGGATCATGTTTGCAACCGCAGTACGATACTGGGTATCCAAATTAGCATCCACCTCATCGAAAAGGTAGAAGGGAGCAGGGTCGCATTTTTGAATCGCCAAAATTAACGCAATAGCACAAAGCGATTTCTGCCCACCAGAAAGTTGTTCAATTTGTAATTGCTCATCGTTTTTGGAGTTGAACGATACCTGGATTGAAACACCAATGTAGTTTTCGATAGAGTCAGCTGCAACTTCGGAAGACGCGTCATCTTTCGTTCTCATCACCAATTGGCCAATACCATTTGGAACCAACCTTTCGAATATCTCTTGGAAGCTTTGTGAAACTTGCTCAAAACTCTTTCGAATAGCACTATCTTTCTGCTGCTCCAAAGATAACATTAGCTGTTCAATGGACTCCTTCGACCGTTCTAACTCCTGCTTCCGCTGCTCTAACTCCTCTTTCTCGCGAGTAAAAGTCTGGAACTGCTCCATAGCTTTCCTGTTGATGTGAGCAAACCTCTTCAATTCATTGTTTGTATCATTTAAAAATACAAGAAGCTGGTCCAGAGTGAGATCTTCAAAATTCTGTCTTTGGAATGCTTCCTCAGGTAGAACTCCAATCTCTCTAATTTTCTCTTGCACCTCTTCTCGTCTGGAATCAAGGATGGCCTTCTTAGCTAAAATTCTTTCTGTCTTCTTACCAACACCCTCCAATCTTTTAACGGCCTGAAGCTGCTGTTTATCTGCTTTTTCAAGCTCCTGCTTTTTTTTATCCACTTTAGTTGAGAGCTCTTCAAAAATAGCTTGCGCCGATTCCATGTCAGTTTTCAATGTTTTCAAAACCTTCTTGAGAGCTTTAACCTCAGAAGTTAAAATCCGTGCTTCCAGCTCTTTAGAATCAACCTCGTTATATTCTTGTGATACTGCAAGTGACTTGAGCTGAGCAGAATAATTAGAGTTTTCTGCTTCTAAACGCGATATTTCTGTTTCCAACTCGGCAGATTTAGTAACAACTTCATTGATCTTGTCTTCCACTTTCACCAATTCAGAAGACAATAACTCAAGTTCTTCAGTTTCCGCCTGTGTCAATGCTTGAGTAAATTCAGATTTGATTTCATTTTTGTGCTGTGAAATCTTGGCTTTGAGGTTTGAGATACTGTTATCCAAATTATCACTAGATGATTTGAGAGTACTAGCTTCTTTTTCCAAGCTGAACTTCTTCGATAACAAGTGATTGAGTTCTGCCTTGCTCGGTTCTAAAGCATTCTTTTGCTTCTCTAAATTTAAAATCAGTGAGTCGAGTTCATTGTTAGCAACTGTGAGCTCTTCGTTTACAGCCTTGAGTCTTTCTGCGCAGGCTGATAATTCTTCTTTCAACTTGATCATTTCCTTCTTCTTTTTGGTTTTAATCTTTAGAGAATCTAAGCGTGAGCTTTTGAAATCTCTGAAACCTCCACTAAGGACACCCTTTGTTGTTGCACGATCACCATCCAACGTAATGGCATTCAAATTGTACAACCTCGCCAATTCAGAACCTTTTTGAAGATTTCCACATACGATAGCTTTTCCAAATACTTGTCGTATTGCCTTTCCTACTTCATCCTCATTGTACTTAATCTTTTTGATAAGTGGGATGAATTCATGGCCTTCCAAATCAGGAAATGTAATTGGTGGGACGTTTATCCTGTTTAAAGGCATAAATGTGACTCTACCTGCTTTTGACCTGACCAACTCCTTCATTATTATCAGTGCTGTCTCATCAGTATCCACCACAACATGAAACAAAGAGTTACCAGCAACGACCTCAACCGCAGTTTTATACTTATCTGAAATTGTGAATAACTCCGCCAAAGTTCCGAAAACATTACTTTGTAAATTAAGCCTTTCAGAAATCTCTTGTACAGCCTCAAGACCTTTAGCTTGTGCCCTGCTCATAGTTTGAAAAACTTTATGATTTGCGGCGGTGAGATCATGCTCGGCAGAATCATAGAGAGAGCGGATTTTGATCTCGGCTCTCCATAATGTTTTCCGCTCATCGGATAAAGACGTAATGCGAGCCCGTATTTTCTCAACCGTATTCTCAATTTCCTGGATTATTTCCTGGTGCCTGATGTCGTCTAAAGCAGCTCGCAAGTCACTCAACTGATTTTCACACTCAATTAATTTCTCTTGGTTTTCGTTTATCTTCGAAATCACATCCTGATGTTGCTTCTGCTTTGATTTGCAATCAGCTTCCAATTGCTTTAATTCTTTTTTTAACCACTGGTCACGCTCGGCCTTTGTACCGAATTCCAGGAATCTGCTTTGTTTCGCGTAGAGCAATCTCTGCTTTAAACTCAATTCTGCAAGTTCATTATTGAGGGATTTTTCTTCGTCGATTAGTTTCGAGAACTGTGGTTTGAGATCTGACGTTAACTTTAGTTCATTTTCTTGGATCAATCCAGTAAGGTGAGACCTTTTCTTTTTCTGATCCTTCGCGTCAGCTTGTGCGTTTCCAAGGGTATTAGACAATTCCGATGCTAATGCTTCCTTTTCGGCTAACTGCCTCAAAGCACGGTTATAGTCGGATTCAGCTTGTTCTTTCTCCAATGAAGACACTTTCAATTTTGACAAGAGATCATCAATTTCCGTCTGGATTAATTGGCACGACTTCTCCCTTTTCTCCAAGTCAGAGATATCCTTGTGTGAATTGGAGACGATCTGCTCATACTCTTCCTCATAATCTTCGATCTGGGAGGTGACAGAGGCCAATTCGCGATCAAATAGGTTGAATTCGTAAACTTTTCTTTTCTTCTCCAACTGTTGATACTCTCTTAGATCGTTAGACTCTACCTGCAAATCAGAGAGCTTTTCTTCTAATTTTTCCATAGAATCGTCAATACGGTCCATTTTGAGACTAGAGTTAGCCATCTCTTTTGTTGATTCGCGAAGTTTTGTTTCAAACACTTTGGCTCCACTAACTTCTTTGAGCAATGATAATCTTTCTGCGTCCTTTGAGTTGGTTAAAGTGGTAATCTTGCCTTGTGGCACGATATAGTACGGATTCAGCCGAGAAAAACCCGCGCTTTCTAATAAATTCATAATATCGGATCTGGTAGCGGACTTGCTGTCCATCAGATAGTCATCCTTTTTCAACCCGATTGTACGCCGAATGGCAATCTCATCCTTTTGGATAGGAAATCTCCGATCAGTGTTGTCAAAGACAATTTCAACATACGCAGACATGACGGTTCCAGAGCCTTCATGAATAAGACCTTGTCTTTCTTCTCTGGTCATATGAGTATATGAATCTGATAGAACGAATCTGATGGCAGCGAAGAAGTTTGATTTTCCGGAACCGTTTCGGCCCACAACAACATTGAAATGCGGTGACAAAAGGTCAATTTCCGTTGTGTTCTTATAGGTTTTGAAACCTTGGATAACGATTTTCTTGATATGCATGGCTGTTGCCTTTCCTTTTAATGTTTAGGATACACGTCTAAATAAATACTGTTTTGAATAACTTCGCGCGCACGCGTAGTAGTACCTGAGACATCAACAGTATACACACTGTACAGACCTTACAATATAATATACAAACATTAAAAGACGAATACAAAAAATATCGGGGAAAAAACACGTAAAATACCCAGTATTGACAAGAGTTGAATAGGCGCTAGATGACCACGTGTCCTAATCTGAATAGCCTCCATGGTGGAAATTTCCCCATCTGTCTTTCATCTGTCCGTGATTTTCACCTGCACTCCATGGCTTGTCATCAATAGCATATTTGGATGGTGGTAACCCGAATGGCAATCTAACGGGCGTCGCATTCGGATCAGAGGAAAAGTCCAGTCCGTAAACAGGAATGAGACCTTTTTTGTTTCCAATGACCAAGACGCTGAGCTCGTAGCTGGAAACCTCAAAAGTTTGACCATGGGTCCTAGTCTGAGGATATCCCCACGCCTGCTTGGAAAGGTTATGACTGCCTACGAGAACCCACTTGAGAGTTCTCCAGTTATCGCCATTGTCACAAGCATAATACTTGACATGAGGTGTCACTGATTCTCTACCTGTGGATTTCGACGACGAACCCCACTTGCGCAAGTAGGGTTTGACATTCTGAGTATACTGGTTTTGGTGTGTCAGCGTACCCGAAAAGTTGAAATGCACAGCACTGCCCGAAAGGTATCCGAAGTTACTGGCTGCAACTTCCTTTGCCGTAGGGAAGATAATGTGGGGCTCGTAGTTAAATTCTTTCTGGTGCTCTTGTGATGGCACAGACCCCGGTGCAAGTTGCTTTTTCCACGAAGTAAACATTGAGGGACATAACAAGTGAGTGAAGACAGAAGCCGTTTCGCCCTTTTTGCTAGCGTACGGATAAGCAATAGAAGTCACTTGTGCGAGAACATTGTGCATTTTCTTTGAGTTCTTTACAAGCAAGTCATTGCGATGGAGAACTTGGCGGAGCTTACCATAACCGTAAGTTTCATCCTTTGCTCCAATCTTATCAAAGCTGTAGATACCGGGGGCGGATACAACCAATTCTACCTCCACCGGGTTAAAATTGAATTTCCCAAGTCTTTCGATGAGCTTGTCAATCTTGGGCATCCCATACTTTTTGAGATACGATGTCAAGTCGCGTTTAAATCGCTTGCCTCTAATAGCAGTAGTTTCCCCCATATGTAATTTTCCAGAGCGCCATACCGCCTGTGTTAAACCTCCAAAGTCCAACTGTGTCAAATTACAGGTCATTATCACCACTTCAACTTGGTCTCCCAGATAAAAATTTATCATCATCTTAGAGTGGTGAGATGCAAATCTGTTAGGTAAAGGAGCAATAAGCTCAGAAATATTGAATTTATTTTCGATCTCTTTGCGCAATGGGTGTCCTGCTAAATGGGAATTTCCAGAAATAAACGTAATGTTTCTCTTGTTCTTCGAGAAATCAGGATGGAGGTAAGTCAAGAAATATTCCAAATCAATACTAAAGTTGAACTGGAAAGTCTCCAAGAGATCCGCGGTACCCACAAGTTCATGAATGGTAACCGTATCAAGGTTGACAGAGTCATCCAGATCATCAATCAAGCTGTTACTGGAATTGTATAGGATGTGAATGGCTGATCTTTTAGCGGACGAGGCTGGTTTCGAGACAGGCGCCAGCACCACTTCGTCTTCGGAACCACTGTCAATTTCAATAACAGGTCTTTCGCTAGTTGTTGGGGCAACAGGCTTCAGGCTTGAAACTCCAGCAGATTGTGCTTCAGGTTCAACTGGAACCTTTGTACTTTCGCCATCTGAAAGAGATTCTTTTCGACGATCGCTGGGCTTACGTCTGGAATCCTTCACATGTTCATGTTTCTTGGCTCTCTTGCGGAGAAACTTGTTCTGAGAAGGAACTTCCACCACTTCGAGGACGGAAATTTCCTCATCAGAATCAAATTCATCAGCTGGTGTTTCTTCTTGTGAGGATTTTGTATTCTCTTTCTTCGAGGAGTTGACCTTATTTGAAGGATTCAAAACGTGACCATTACCTGCCTTTTTGGACGGGGTCAGATCCGGCAGCTTCACAGAATTTTTTGCTTTCTCCCTCGATTCCAAAGGAGAAGTGGGCGCGGGCTTTTTTGGAGACTCGCTTCCCTTTTTCTTTTTCAAAGCAATATCTTTTGGCTTATCGCTCCTTTTACGTGAAGAGGGACGCGGATTTTCGTGGATATTCGTATCAACATCAAGTATCTCAATGTCAGAAGCTGAATCAAGGTCAATTGGGTCCAGGAGATTATTCTCTGTGTTAATAGTAGACGTGTGCCTTTGGGAACGCCTGACCATATCTATGTTTTGCGTAATGTTTATGTTCTTGTGAGAATCAGTCACTGTTGTTGTGAAGTGTGGGGTGTGTATACATGTCTAGAATGCGCGAAAACGATCCAGATTGCAACTACGAGTATTTCGACGTGGCACTAAGACCACACATGATTCAGTTCAACTACAAAGATGGCGAAATTGTTTCTTCGCCCACGGTAATCGTGTCCGGAAATTGTAATACCGACTATGGTGTGGTTGAGTTTATCAATAATGACAACCTGGTGTTTCCCCCACAATTCCATGAAGTGAATAATGGCCAGTTTAAGGCGATTGTACATGTATCCCCAGGAAGACCCAATTGCTTCACCGTGAACGTGAAGAGCCATGCCCGGCTCGATAGTAGCGGATTCCTAGAAAATGAAACGAAGAACTCAGATCTGGGTAAATTGACACTCTTCTTCAACCCACTTCCGGAGAATAAGCCATTGCATTTTTGTGTAATTATGGGACGGGATTCTATGGGGTCTTATGATATGCCAAAGTACAAGCTCCGGCAGGGACAAGTGGCTGATTTGGAATCCGCTGTGCAAAGATTGAAAGTTGCAGCGAGAATGATGCAAGCGTTTACCCAGGACGAGTTCCATATTGTTGGAATGAGCAACCGTTCGTTTCAGGTTGTAGAGGAAACTGTACATCACCAGGGCATTTTTGGTTATAATGTTGACTCCAAGGAACCTCATACTGAAGCAAAAATCCACGTGATCCGCTCTCCTAAGTCAGTGAAGGAATTAAGAGATCCCAACTATGCTCAGCAAAATCCTAAAGCGACAGACAATGGATGGCTTTTCGGACATGCGTTAGACTTAATTGGGCGCCAGGATTTCTACCAACCTTATAAGCAAATGGGTACCGCTATTCAATGTGCGGTTATGTATCTTGATGCACACTGGGATTCCAAAATGATTTTGACCCATGCGGCCCTAGGCGGAGGAACCGGCGAAATCAAGTTGGCCATATTTGGCTCGCACGGACTTCACTCATATCCTCTTACATTTCTGCAAATTTCCCCATCCTTTTTGGATGACACAAGATTATCTATAAATGAAGTGGCCAATGACGCCAACCAATGCTCCACATCGTGGGAGTGCCTCAACATTTGTATGGGTGCGTTTATGCACGAAATTGGTCACCTCTTTGGATCTCCCCATCAGACTGATGGTGTGATGCTCCGCGATTATATTCGTTGGAATCGATCCTTCATGACTAGAGAAGCTTTTTGTGTTAGAGAGAATCGACACGGTGAAATGGTGGACAGGAACGGATCTTGGAGTAAAAGGTGCCTGTGGAATATCCGAGATCTTATGAGATATTTCTACCATGATTCCTTTAGTATACCTACTGACAATGGTGACCAGACCTTCCTTAAGAATCAGAGGTCGACCATGCACCCAGATGAACTGTACAAGAACAAGGAAGGACCTCTGAGATTTGTTGTTTCACAAGGCGTTATATCTGTTAGGTCTACCCCTGGAATTTACATGGTCGAACTTTGTGGCAAAGACTTGGCCAGATTCCATATGCCGTTCTTTCCCAAGTTCTATGGTGGTCCTGGGCTTCAGCATGAGATTATTTTGGATTATAAAGAATTGGTTCATAAGTTCAAAAATAGCTGGAAGGATGCGGGTGATGAATTTGACGTCAGGGTCTTGTCTGTGGCTGGTGACTTATACATCAAAGACTTCAAAAAATCTTCTGTGATTTCAGACAAAGATATCATTAGAAGCGATTTTGGTTTAGGGAAAGGCCCTATAGATGGTTACAAAAGTGAGCTATTGGGCTCAGAGAAAGGTGAGATGAAGTACATTGGCTTCGACGCTGCGAATATCCAAAAGATTCGTATTTACCATGGCATGGCCTTGGACGGTGTATCCTTTTTCTTTTCTACACCAAAATCAACCAACTCCAAGCCTCCTCCCGTACCAAAAAGAAACTATATCATGTCTTTTATCCAAAAATCGACTGCATCAGTCCAGGATCTGAATGGGGCTTCCTCAACTCATAAGGTGACATTAGGAAACGAAAAGCCCCATTATACAGACTTCAATATTCATCAAGGCGAATGCATAACTAAATTGTCTTTCAGATGTGGACAATGGATAGATGCTATGTGTGTTGAGACGAATACGGGAAGGAGCTCTGGAATGTTAGGAAAAACATCCGGAGGACATGAAGCTGTTCTCCAGCCACCAAATGGAAGCACAATCGTCGGTTTATACGGATATTGTGGCCGATGGATGGATGGTTTGGGAATCATTTATGCAGCCGTTTAAAGGCCAGTTTAATTTTGCTCGATTTTCCGTTAAGAATGCCTGAATTTCATTGATGTAAGTTTGTATGTTCACACATCCTCGTATTCGCGTTCCAAGACCCGGTCCTTGGCCTGGTTGTACTCCACCGGGAACTTTTGTGCTACCCCCAAAATGCTTTTTTTTCTTAGTAGCAGTGTTTTTTGTACGCCATTTTTAAGCACATTTAACCTGACGGAAAGATCCCTAATATCCTTCTCGAGCTGACCTAGCCGATTGCTAGAAACATGCTTGTTGTGCAATTCTTTCAAAACTTCTAGTTTCTGTAGTAGCTCTTGCTTCTTTTCAATTAAGTTCTGATTTTTGTTATTGATATGGCCACTGAGCTGTGCTTGGACAACGAGAGACCGGTCCATCTGAACTGAGTCCAAAGCATGCGATAACGCTTTGGTGAAATACTCTGCATGCTCGGTTAATGAAGATCCATACCCAATTCGATGCCGCTGCTCCTCTGATGCGTCATTTTCAATATGAAGATCATCCCCACTCGAAATAAATTCATCGTCGGATGTAGAGTATATATTCTCTTGTGCGGACTCGGAGTTCGTGGCCATAGGATTGTGGTTTTCATTGTTTACACAAGAAACTTCAGGCAGAGACAGCATTCTTCCGAGGACATGTAATTTTCTCCCTTTCTGAGACTGATAGTGCGTTTTCCTCTTGTCCGCAATTGTTATCAAAAATGCAAATCAAGTATTGTTGATCAGTGAGGCATGCGATAATGCACCTGGTGAAGCGATTCATTGTGCAGTAATCACTGACTTTTTCACTCGTACAATAAGCTTAAAGGTGATCCGAACATTCATTTTGTGACCATTAATCACCTTCCATATTTTGTAGAGCAATCAATTGAGAACCATTTGACCGTTTGTAGTTTGGTGCAAAGAGAAATGAAAGAAGTGGTATAGCCTCTGCAGCGCCTCAGTTCTCAGGAAATAAATTGAATGGTGCAGCTAAGTGAAAAACAAAGCTTCTATAGTGCACAGGAGGCTAGCAGCAAAGTAATCTAAAAGCCTATATATTTCATTCCTTGGTTAATCTCAACAAATTTTCCAGTCTCCAACCCCAGATTTCGTGATGTACTTTCTAATCCCCCACATAATGCCCCATTATGAAGTGCCAAACCTCCATACATCCTCGCAGCAGCTTTACTTCACGTGATTACACACCGCACCACTAGACTAGCACAAGTCCAAACCAAGTGACTCCCTCTCTCAGCCAAATCTGCGGCATTGAATCCGAATTTCTGGCAATGAGCGATATAACACCCCAGAAATCCCGCAAGTCGCTAAGGCGGAAGCCTCCACCTTCTCTCAATGGAGTCCGCGACATCCACAAACTGCTCCCTCCACACCCAGAAGCAGATAACCAAAACACAGATCCCTTCATTCCATCTTTCGAGCTAGACAATCCCCAAATACCTACCCAAGGAAGCCGACTCTCTGTTGACTCTTCCTTTGATCTTTCATATGCAGATGACCTGATGTGGTCATTTGATAGCCCCAGACTTAAAGGACCTCAGGAATTACCATTTGACGAGTACTCCAGTCCCATTACGGGGTCTCAGCCATTCCATATAGTGAGACGCTCGCCCCTGTCTCTGCCTCGGGATACAAGAGGAAGTTTCTCGGCAATAAATCCCAAAGACCACCAATCCCAGATGCTATCTCCGGATGTAAGGAGAAACTCGTCCTCTCCCAGTACCTCACCAGACACCCGACCTTCAAGACGCTCGTTTCCGCCTCGAAAGTTTCAAAACTTGCTGCTTTCAGGCACTTCTCCCTTTGCGTCCCGAGAAGACACCTCGGTCAATTCCATTGTCAGTCCTCTGCTAAGCAAGAGCCAGCATCAAATGGCATCATTCTCCAAGGGACAGACACCACCTTATCCAGTTATATCTGATCTCGAATTTTCAGACTCAGATGAACCCGTCAAGGACGATGACGTTCTCCCGAGAGATATCCACGGCACGCCGTCAAGAATTCCTTCGCTTATGGATGACCTTTACTCATCGCAACATCACCGGGTCAACCGGTCCCCGAGCCGATCTCCCGATGCAAAGTTTCTCAACCTCAACATTGACCCCGACAAATCATATCCGTCATCACCTGAACTGCAAGGAAAATTTTACACATCCAGTGCACCAAGCTCTCCGTCAAAATCTCCCCGCATGTCACGCCCATTTACTGTCAACTCTTATTCGGATTTTGTTGGAAGCAAGGGCAGCCGCTCTCCATCACCAAAGAAGACGTCAAGAAGCTCGCCTACAGGCTCTCGCAACCTCTACCCTCTAGACGATAGCTACTTGGATATTTATGGAAATGACGATTTGAGATCCCACAGATGGAGCTTAATCGAACAGCAATATGCTGATTACCATTATGATGAAGACGAAAACCTTTCACTGCCAAATGAACATGCATTTGACTACGAAATGCTTCCGGAGCTCCCAAAGCAAGATACTAATTCTCCCACTCATAGCGGAACATTCAAAACCACCCTCTCCTTATTGAAAAATGACGGTGATATCAAGCAATCGCCTTCAATTAGGCGGAAGTTTGACGATCTACCCCCCGTACCGCTTGATCTTCCACTGCTACCGTTTTCTTCTTCGTCGTTATCCAGACAGCACTTTACCCAATGTGGCTCGGTCTGGTCTCTCAGTAACATCTACAGTTGGTGCCTCAAATTGAGCTGCTGGGTGCATGGGCAAGATATTAGCGAGAAACAACTTCGAAAGGCTCTTGTCAAGTTGTTAGTATTCCACAAAAGAAATACACCCGTTGATATTATAGGAAAGAACGCAAATCGTATAATTGAAACGTTCCAGTCGGCAGGTGGATTGGTTTTGGAGTCAAGAGTGGAGGAGGACGGGGCCAAGAAGAAAACTTTATATGCTGATTTCAAAACTAATGTTTCGGTAAGTGGTGTTCTTGTGGATCTCACTGAATGCTATTGTCATGATTCGGATCATGAGCATTTCAGAGAGCAAATGTTGCATTGTTACTCGTCAAAATGCTCCATGAACAAATTTATCGAGCAAGAGAAATACAGGCTTTCTACGAATATATCCGAATTGGTGTTGAAAGCAGATTGGGCGACCCATTGGCAATTGACTCCACAAGAAATCAATAATGATACCCATGATTCGAAGAAACAGTCATTCCTTTTTGACCTCATCAAATTTGAACAGACGTTTATACAAAGAGCTGAATTGTTTATATCCTTAGTGGGCCCTGAATTTTTGAAAGTCTCCGAGCTGATAATTGGTAAGGAAGGCTCGTTAACAGAATTTGGATCTAAACTATTAAACTCTGCTCAAAGCTTGGTTACAGTCCACAGAACCACTCTCTTTGAGCCTCTACTAGAAATCCTTATTTCAAATGGCAAATTCATAGTGGACGTTGTTGGAATTGCTAAGTTATACTACGATTGGTCGAAAGCTGTGAGAAGTCCTTTGCTAGAGTACATGAGCGCCGTTCCAATGATAGAGTATATTTTGCGGAATGAGGGTTTAAAGGAATGGGATTCGCATTTAAGAAATCAGCAGAGACTCAAGGATTTACAAGTGAATGGAAATTTGCTTTTGATAAGCACGTTTAACTCACGGTATCAACAACTACCATTGCAGCTTTCTGATATCCGCAAGTTTTATGATGAGCAAGAAGATGAGTATAGTGAGTTGACCAGGTCCATTGAGGCGATTAAAAGTCTTGGAAACACTGTGAATCAAATGAAGGTACATGCTGACAATAAGCACTCATTGGAAATACTTCAGAAACATCTTGCTTGGAAGGCGAACATCTTCCAACCTAACATTAATTTGATGTCGCCCAAAAGAAAATTCTATTACAGAGGAGATTTGAGCAAGAAGGGCGACTTGAAGATTAACACGAACACCGTTCATGTCATTGTTTTGGATAATTATTTTCTTATCACTGAACGGTCGCGAAGTCAACGTATACTAAAGTATAAAGTTATTGAAACTCCAATCTTGATGGACTTTTTAATTGTGGAGAATCGTGAGAAGGAAAGTGGTATCACTGCCAAGGTGGGAACCACTACGTCTATTGGCAAGAATACTGATGGTGATGATGACACGTTCTCCTATCCCTTCAAGGTTCGATTTGCAGGCAGAAAGCACGAGAGCCATACATTCTTTGCCAGTAGTGAAGCAGAAAAAAACACGTGGATCATGGTACTAGAAAAGGTAAGATACAATTTGATGAAGAGAGTATCGCCGCTTGCACCTTATGACTTGAAACTTATTGACAATTGCTTCTTTTCTTATGAGCAACCTCCAAGCAAGGTTAAGATACCAACGCTTCCCTCAAATGATCCAGTTAAGATGTTATCCGAGAGTACCAACCGAATCTTGAGGGAAAGGGGAATTCCGCAAGACGTGTTCTCACCACAGGTTCCAAAGCACATGATTGAGAGAAGAAGGGTACAGTACGTTGAAACATGTACCTTTGCAGGTACCGACTTCTGTTTCGTCGGCACTAATGCAGGGGTATTTTGTACAGACGGCAAGCAACGATGGAAAATGGTTCTTAACACCACTAATGTGACCAAGCTCACGATCATTCCCAGTCTCAATGTGGTACTTGTGCTTGGGAACCGGATTTTGCGCCACTATCCACTCCAGCTGCTAGCAGAGGTGTATTACGAGCGCAAGGACGGATTGACATCTTTCCCCGTTTCTAATGATGAGATCATGTTCTATGAGGTGGGCAAGCACAAGGAGGTTTTGACGTTGTTTGTGGCCAAGAAATCGACTGGAGAGACTCGGTTCAAAGTGTTTGCGTTTGAAACTGACCTCAATGGGCTCTTGACATCGTTCTCGTTGATCAAAGAGTTTTACATTGCCGGCCAGTGCCACGGCATCTCGGTGTTCAACACTTCGATTGCAGTACACACAGAGCGGGGGTTTGAGGTTATGAAGCTAGGAACGCTTTTGCCGCGGACCATCCCGGAGTTGCCAGATGCGAGCGCAAAGAAGATTGACGCCTACGGACGCAAAAGTGGCGGGAACCAGGCCGATGCAATCCGCCGGGCAGTTGCCCACTGTGCTCCGATGGGAATGTTCAAGCTCCGTAACAACAAGGAGTTTCTCTTGGTGTACAAGGATTTTGCTGTTTTTGTGAACAAGTCCGGTAGTCTTTCGCGCACGGCCATTGTGCGGTTCGACTTCCGGCCCAAGAGCATAACTTTTGTGGATAACAATCTCTTTCTCTGTTGTGAGGAGGTGATTGAAGTGTGGTCGATAAGCGACTCTACGAACGGCAAGAACGCATTGATCCAGGTGATTCCCAACAAGGGCCACCACATGGCCAACAGCAACAGCCTTATATTTTCTACCACCAATCCGGAGAATCTGGGGTTGCAGATGGTGTTCCAGTTGGTGGCGAGAAAGCGCACCATTTAGAGTGCGAAGACGCAGCGAGTCAGTTGCAGTTGAAGAGTTACCTATAGCGCCCAATAACAGAAATGTCCCCAGCAGCAATACGTACAAAACACTTTGACGATCACATCGACGAGTCACATCGGCGATTCACATCGACGAGTCACTCATCCAATTTCGCCCTGCCAGCTCCCCATTCCATCGCAATGGCCTAGAGTGCATTTGGTGTCCGCGCCCGTTGGTGCCTTGTGCGCTCCGAATGTGGGGAACCGGCTACCTGCAGTCCCGCACCCACATCCGAGGCTACAACCAGCTATAAGTTGAGCCCTTGCTGCCCCCTCTTGCTTGCAGCCGAACGACACCGTGATACAACTTAACTATGGTGGATTTCAATGTCAACGGAAAAACTGCAGTCATCACTGGTGGCACCAGAGGCTTGGGTCTCTACATTGCCGAGGCCTACGTGCTCAATGGGGCAAAGGCGGTGGTGATCACCTCCCGTAAGCCCAAGGCGTGCGACGACGCCAAACAATTCTTGGACGAGGTGGCCCGGAGGCACGGGAGTACCACCCGAGTGTTTGCCATTCCTGCGGATTTGGCGGTGGAGGCGGAATGTGAGGAGTTCTTCACCAAAGTCACCAAAGTGGTGGATACGGTCAACATCTTGGTGGCCAACGCTGGTGCGTCGTGGGGCGCGCCATTGGAGGAGCACCCTATCTCGGCAATCAAGAAGATCTTGGACTTGAACGTGGTGGCGGTGTTCCACACCATCAAGTTGTTCACTCCTTTGCTTGAAGCGGCCGGTACCGCGGAGGACCCATCCAAGATCTTGGTGATGGCATCGATTGCCTCGCTTGTGGCGGCAAACCCCGTGGGTGTGTACGGCTACTTGGCATCCAAAGCGGGCGTGGCGCACATGGCCAAGAACTTGGCGGTGGAGTTGGGTCCGCGCAACATCACCGTCAACTCGTTGGCACCCGGTTTCTTCCCCACCAAGATGTCGGCTGGGTTGTTGGAGGTGACAGGCGAGGTCATGCGGTCGCAGAACCCGCGCCAGAGACTTGGGGTCAAGGAAGACATTATGAACGCCGCGTTGTTCTTGAGTGCCAAGGAGTCCAACTACTTGAACGGCATTGTGTTACCGATTGACGGTGGTATGCACGTTGGCGCCACGTTTAACGGTAAGCTTTAGTTTTCTTATCATGAAATGCTTGCTTTATAGTTAATGTACTGTGCCGACTGTGTCTAGCGGTAGCCCAGCGTTCAAGATAAACGTTCAATAATTGCTACTACGCCAAAGCGGATGACCCAGTGCAAACGCACCAGGATGGGGTATAGCGAGCATAGTGTCCAATTCGGCCGGGTGTAATAATTGCTGTGGTTATCCATACACTTCTGTCCTCCTTTGCAATGCAAATAGTTATACTTCGAGCGTAGGCTTAAGCGTTTGTGGTGATGGGCAGTGGTGGTGGAAGCGGTCTACTGCATAGATGGAGGCGAATGTTGATTCCGCTAGTAACCATGACAAACCTGCGTAAAAGCTCCTGTTCATCAACCGCAGCATCACCACCACTTCTGCAGCACCATGGGTTTGGCGTCTTCGAAAGTATTGGACTCGTTCATGGACGGCACCAATTTTGACCGGGAGGAAATCGACCGGTTGCGCAAGCGGTTTATGAAACTCGATAAGGACGGCAGTGGAACCATCGACAAGCACGAGTTTTTGGATATCCCCGGGATTCTGGCAAACCCGTTGGCCCAGCGGCTCATGGACGTGTTTGATGAGAACAAGGACGGCACCATTGACTTTCAGGAGTTCATCAGCGGGCTTTCTGCCTTTAGCGGCAAGACGTCGCGTGATGAGAAACTAAGGTTTGCGTTCAAGATCTACGACATTGACCAGGACGGTTACATCGGGTCAGGCGAGTTGTTTATTGTGATGAAGATGATGGTGGGCAAGAACTTGCTGGACGTGGATCTCCAGCAGATTGTGGACAAGACGATCATGGAGAACGATGTGGACGGCGACAATAAGTTGAGTTTTGACGAGTTCCGCCGCGCGGTGGACCTGACGCAGGTGGCGAACGCATTAACGTTGACCACCATCTAGGTATGCTGGACGCTGTGCTGCGCGTGTGTGTCATGTATAATTCGATAAACGTGTATGAATGTGTACTGGTGTGCCACTTTCGGTGAAATTTGCATTTTGCCGCGAGTCGGTGTTTTGGCACGGAAACTGCCAATTTACTGCGAGTGTTCACAGTGGTCCGCACCACTAGTCCACCACTGTTATAAAAGTGAGCACCCCAACCATACGTGAGCACCCCCACCATATGTGAGAACCCCCACCATACCTCAGCACCATTGACCAACCAAGGCGCTCTCATCGCATCCCTACTAATCTTCCTCTACTGTAGGTGCCCTATCGTCCCGTGACATTCGCGATATCTTCCCTCTACACACCACTGTCTGTTATCGCACCGCATATGCTGGAGTCCGGATTCGAGCTGATCAACCTCGCCGACACCATCGCGCCCCTCTCGGAGTTGGCGGCGCCCGAGTCGTCGGACGACGGCCTTGACCCCGTCGACTTCCTCTCCCAGTCTCACCACCACTCCCCGCCGCACCCTCGCGCCTCCACCCTAAGCCCCGTGGAGGTGGAGCGGCTGGAACTCACCCCCACCGGCCTGCGGACCCAAGACCCCAGCGGCAAAGGTGCGTCCACGCCGTTGTCGCGCGCCAGCTCCGCCCACGACAGCGTGTTCGCGTCTGCATCCACCTTGGGCGACTCGCTCGGACCCGAGTCGTTTGTGTTTCTGCACCGCCCGGTGTCGACGGACGCGACCCAGAACCCGCTCGTGTTCCTCCAGACGCAGCAGGATGCGCTCGGCGCCGAGCTCCGCCGTCACATGCGCCAGCACATGGCGATGCTCGCCGCCGGCGACGACTGCGGCCCGGTGCGCGCCGCGCTCGCCCAAGACTGGGCCCGGCTCCTGGAAACGTGCGTGCTGCTCCACGAGGCGTGCGTGCGCGAGCAGGCGGTGGTGGAGGCGCTTCTCGTGGACTTTGAGACCTGGGACCGCCGCCGCACCAAGGTGCTCCGCCACATCCAGCTGATCAAGAGCGACTCCAGCAAGTACGGCACCAAGTTGGCCGGGCTCCTCCATCGCCGCCTGGAGGTGGACCGCGAGGTGGAGGCATTGGAGTCGCGCATCGCGGCCTTGAAGGCCCAGCGCATCGTCATCACCAGGGAGATCTCCGAAACAAGCTCGGTGTTGGAGAGCAAGTCCGCCAAGTACGTCAACATGTTCCGCGACCTCGAGCGCAAGGGCCGCGACCTGATCACAGATTACCTCTCGTCCGCGGGTGTGCGCGGCCATGACTTGCAGCTATTGTTGAGGTCGGAGCCGGTGGACGCCACCTTCTCCATGGCTCAGAAACTACCCACCACCGTGAGCGACGCGTCTCCCAGAGCGCCTCAACTACACTCACCGTTGGCTGTGCGAAGGCCGTCTGCTCTACCCCAGACTTCTCCTTCTCGGGTCTCCCCTACCCCAGCGTCTATGGGAACCCAACCGTTACACGCTCCAGTTTCCCTGCCGGCTCCGCAGATGTCACCCTACGCCCAAGGCTATGCCAGCGGATCTCACCATCTCGAGCGCCTAAAGCAAGGTATCAACGGCTTTGTGCACGGTATCGCGCGTCCGCCAGAGCACCCGGTAGCCAGGGAAAAGGTGGATGACATCCTGAACACCATTACAGAGAAGATCAACGTGTCTCCGATTTTGGACATTCTTAGGCACAAGATCGAAGCCCTCGAGGACATGTCGCTTAAAACGTCGCGGCTCTCCGCAGTCTACAATAATCAGTATACCGCATGGAATGACGTGTGCAAGCAGTTGGAGTCCCAGGAAAAATTACTCCTACTCCTCCTCAACGATAGAAATACACATCCAGATCAGTTGGTGGAAAGATTGAAGGTTACCCTCGATGTGCTAACACAAGAATTGGAAAAAGTCACGTCGGCTCACATATTGTCGGCAACACCAAAAGAAAACTCTCTTGGCATTGTCATCCACCAAGAGCTAAAAGCTGTGGCTTCGGCTATAGACCTGCTAGTGGGAGGTAACTCCAATCTCCAGGCAGTGGAGAGTTTGGTCAATGATTCTACTGCTCCTAAGCTTAGCCGCGAAAGACTAAGTATGCGCATCACCTCTGCTGGGTACCACCCATCGCCCACACCGACTATTATGACAGCGAGGGTCAATACCTCTACTATTCAAGACAGCGTATTTGCGCCCCGGCTCAAAAATATGAAGAGCGAATAGCGTCGTGCCACGCGGAGACATATTTATCTACTTGGTTAGTTAATGCATAAATTAATAGGTTATCTAATGCGTACTTGTTAGTTAATGCTTAATGTGGAGGCCTTTTTCTCTTGATAAAAATGCTATTCGGGCGATTCTTTTGCCCTCCCGGAGGTGGTCTGTAAATGCCCGACTTAGTGGCACGGGGTATTCCGGCGTCACCGCCTGGTGCCCTATCCTTATTGGTGCCCGAAGGTCGATTTGGAGGAGGCCCATTCATGTTTTGGGGCCGTTCATCAGGTGCGCTCTTATTAGGGCCCCCTGGCGGCGCTTTGGGGTTATAAATATACGGAAGCTTTTTCTTCTGCTTCAATTTGGAGGAAGCGGGTTGGTCATGCACCTTTTCCGAATTATCTTGATCCGGGGAAATGGAGGAAACAGCTCCATCTTTTCTTTCTGTTGGAACAGACGAAGGTAAATCGTTTTTGCCGCCTGACTCGGTAAGTTTCTCGGAGCTGGATGCTTCCCCTTGGGGGCTAGAAACCTTCCTCTTTTTAGCGTCAGGCGCCGGTTCCAAAGATGTTTGTTGTCGCTTATTTTCAATATATTCAACTTGTGGCATAGCTCCAACCTTGAATACGCGCTTCAAGAATCCAGGTTCAGCAGGAGTCACACAGTTTCTATCTTCCGCATCTGCAATCAATTTGGACCAAATTTTGTCCCTTCTCAAGGACTGCTTGTTGCCTAGAATCCACAAAGTCGTCCTCGCACGGGTGAGAGCCACATTCATACGACGAACATCACTTAAGAAACCAACGCTACCTGTTTCGCTTGCACGAACACAGGACATAATGATTATCTCCTTTTCTTGACCTTGGAATCCATCAACAGTATTGAAATCAATCTCGTTCAAAATCAAATTGCCGTACTTCCGGACAAATGTGTCTTTAAGGGTTCGGATTTGCTCCTTATAAGGGGAAATGATACCAATTCTTCCTCCAAAACTGTCTTGAGGTAATATTTCCATCAACTTCTCCACCAATTCAAGAGCTACTCTAGCTTCCAGAGAATTGAAAAACGATTTGGTTCTTTCATTTTGTTGGTGCCTACCACCAATATCAAAGAAACGATATGGGGACAATGGAAAATCACCATGCCACGGCCGTTGATTCTTTTCAAGCATCAGAGGGCCATCAGATAATTTCGAGCGATAAAACTGGGCGCTGGGAAATTTGGATATTTGCGGATGCATACGGTATTGCACATCCAAAAGATATACGGAGTCAGGGTTAGCCCGTTGCATGCGCACAAATAAACTTTCCTCATATTTGAAAGAAGCAGCCTTCTGGGAAAGAACAGTGGGTGGTAATTGATTAGGATCTCCGACCATGATACATTTCTTGCAACCATATCTTAATGGAATAATGGCAGACAACTCCACACATTGACATGCTTCATCAATAATAACTTGATCAAATTTGATGGACATGCTAGCTAAAAAGTCATGAGCGGAACCAGACAAGGTAGAGCAAATGATTTGAGCCTCACTCAAGATTTTAGCTTGAAGCTGGCGCTTCTCGATTTCTTTGGTACGATAAGCAATAGACGCATTTTCTCTTTGTTCATCCAATCTTTTTCCCAACTCGCTTCGCTTCTTATTCACCTCACGAAGTTGAGTTTCTAAAGTAGTAACCTCAGTATCAGTTAAATCACCTTTACGCAACTTTTCCCTAATTTCATCTCTTTGGGCAATGCACTTATTGTGCTCAATACGGATATTGGGATCAATAGAAGTTGGAGCATTCCTAACCTTTAGCTGCTTCTCGATCTGCTCCTCAAGCCCCAAATCTCTGACTGAAGCATTGATGGCGTCTGAACGCCCTAAACGGACAATCTTAGGAGATATTTGCTCTCCTCTAGAATTACGAACACCATCACGTAGACGGACAACTAATTCATCCACTGCTGCATTACTTGGGGCGCAAATCAAGACCTTGGGACCCTGCTTATCGGTTGACCCGCTGTTATTGGGAGTTGCACCCGGGATCTCTATAGCATTTGAACTCTTCGCATGAGAGAGGAAATTACCCACGATTCCCAAAATGGTCTTTGTTTTACCGGTACCAGGGGGACCTTGAATCAACGAGAAACCCTCTGTAGCATACGATCCGAGAATAGCCTTTGCTTGGGAAATGTTGACATTTAATTTGTCACACATCGAAGCTGCTTCTGTTTCTGATATTTGAGCTGGTTTAGAAGGCTTCGCCTTAAGGATTTCATCACATAAATCGTAGTAAGGCAAACCCTTAAGCGATGAATATTCCCTCTCAACTGTAATCATCTGCATCACTTTCATACCGACGATAACAGATTTTGGTGTTAATATACCCATCATTGAGCCCTGCGGGTAGACTCTTACAGTGAGATCGCTAAAATCTGCATTCGCTGATTTTATCTCTTTCACTTTTGCCAAGCATGTCTGGGAAGAAGGATTTTTGAGGTAGCGTGAAACTTCACGTGGATCATTAAGGCCCTTGTCAGAGACGTATCCAAGCACCAAAAGATCAGTTTCACCAATCTTTCTCATTGCTAATTCAGATTTCTTGATGCTGGCATATACGTCAAAAAACCCATCACACGTTGTCCTACTTCCAACTAGTAATTCAAAAGGATTTTCCTGGCCTGTGACCCGAGAAGATTGAATACCTTGCCAGCACTCCAACATCAATAAAGGTTCAATCATATTTACGTATTCCTTTGCAGATGAATACGTATCCTTGATTGGTTGGTAAATATCTCTCTCCTCCGTAGGAAATTCACTGTTGCTATTATAATTCCATCTTAAAATAGTTGAATAAAGAGGCTTAAGATTCACGTTCAAACGTAGACGCATTCTTTCCTCTTCACGTCTTTTAATATCAACCTTCTTTTGGGCGGCCATTTTCACTACTGGCCGCCCATGGATATCCAATTCAGTAATCTTAGGTTTCTTCTTGGAATCAAGGAATAAGTCTGATATATCAACATCATCGTTTTCATCATCATCAGATGAGTCTGATTCAACTTTTCTTCTCAATGCATTCAACGAGCGCCCAACGACAGGGGTACTCTTAGGATTAAAGCCGGCAGGACGAGCTGGAAGAGGATTAACCACGCGCGACTTTGTAGGGTTTCTATTAGTTTTGAGCTCACTTCTTATTGCTTCCAAGTTATTCGATGAAAAGGGCTTTGGGGGTGCTGGTGCAACAGGGGGTGTACTCGTGATAACACCAAATCTGGACAAAGTCAGTTGTCTTGGTTGCTTCGGCTTCGTTTGGTATGCATATGTAGCACCAGGAGTGATTGATGGAGATTGCGACTTTGAACCTGGGGCAGGAGAAGAAGATGCTTTACCTCCTGACCGCTCTTTGGCAACTTCATCAACAACAAACTGAACCAAGCTTGCGTCAAATTCGCTGGCCTTAGCCAATATTTCACTCCGCTGTTGTTCTGTAAGTTTGTTATTGAACCTCTTAGCTTTGGCTCCGTATTTTGCAAACATAACAAGAAAAGACTTATCCACATTGACGCCCAATTCTTTGGCAAAATCGAATCCTTTGAAAACCAAATCAACACAGGAATTCAAGAGCGAAGTGTCACCCAAACGAAGCCAAACAATAACGGAATGAAATGCATCCATAAAAACATTGAATAATGGGGCTGTCACTTCTACATCATTGAAAATATCCAATAGAACCCTGAATGAATCCAAAAGCAAGTGACTCGTGTCTAAAGTATCACGAGTAAATTCAATCAAGTCTTCAAGATGATAAAGACTGGCCCACACAAGGGTTTGTTTGTAAATCATAACAAGAAATGACCAGCTTACCTCCCAAAGTTGTTTAATCTCATTTTTGCAGTTTTCTGCCAATTGGGGTTGCGTCGTCAAAACACCACTCAATGGGTTCATAAGTGCTTTGATGACATCCATTAGAATTCTCATGCCCTTTGGGCTGGTTTCAAATACCTTTAAATCAGTAATGCGCTTCAAGGATGTCACCACAGCATTAAGATTTGGTTTCAATCCTTGGCCAAGGACACTTTCAATGGCCTCATAACGACCCTCAGCGTCATATACTTGATAAATAATATTCAAAGCTGATTGATTGACCTGTGGAGAGAACAAGCAGTTCCACAATGCGATCAGGCAATCTTTTTCAACAAGAACGTTTTTGAGTTCTTCTGGATCAGCCAAAGATATTTTCTCAAGAACAGAAGAAATACTCGCAGAAAGCATTTCGCACTGCCTGTTGTGGATCTTGATGGACGCACTTAATTCAACGGAAATCACATTATTTTTCTTCTCCTTGAAAACAACAAAGGAAAGAGAATCCGTAAAAGACTTCAAGATTTTAGACACCTGCAGCGTTGAAGTAAAATGAAATTTGAGAAGCTCATCCCATAATTTTGGAGCAAAATTTGCCATTGAGGGTATTTCTCCACGATCGATCACACTTGAATCATTAGAGGCAACTAATATGTCGTATCTCAATGCTGAACAGACGAGATCCAAAGAATCAGAACCAACTTGGTCGTCTAGTCTTGCTAATTTAATAAGATACTCCGCATGGTTAGTAACAGCCAGTCTAGCATCTCGTTTTCTTAATAATAGAACAGAGGACTCTGGTTCTGGGCTAACCTCGGATGTGCTTGATTTATCGTTTGCAAAGCACCGCGCCAAAATTTGCACGGAGTCTACTCTGTTGTTTGATGCTTCAGCAGATTCGCGCTGAACAAGGAAATCAGCTAGTCTGATTGCCGCTGATTGCTTTTGAGAGTCTGACAAACTATCCACAAGAGGTAACATCCAGTCTAGCATATCTGAGAGAGACTTGTCTCCATTGGGATTCAAAGATGCCTCATGCAAGTACTTTTGGAAATACTGATTGGGCAACACTGTATCCAATAGATTAGAATAATGACAGTCTTGTGCCAATTTCCAAAAGTTGGCCTTATACTTCTCTAAGAATTTTTGAAGTACGCTCAAGAGAGAAGGCAATGGAGCTTCTAATGTGGCCATCAAATTATTGAAAAGTACGCGGATCAAAGGAAAGAGTCTAACTCTAGTGAAAGAGCTCATTTCCTCCAACTCAGCAGGCTTGAGTAAACGTGTAATTTCAGTAGCTGGCAAATGATGGAGGAGGATCAGCAACATGCCCCAAAACCGACAACTAAGCTCCGGAGTGAAGTATTTTGCGTTTTGGAGACGATAGAAGTGATGGTTAAATTCGTCAATTACCTGTGGATCCAACAGAAGATTCTCCTTCGGAAGTTGCGAAAAGAAGCTTTTCGCAAAAGCAAGCTCTTTTGCGTCTCCTTCAACGAGATACGTGATCATGGAAGGGAGGATATGGTCGCTGATTTGTGACGACAGTGGGATGAAATCAAGAAGTTGTCTTACCAGATCCCTGAAGGGACTGCCATCTCTTACCATGGAAGGAATTGAGAGAGTCTCATAGGCAAGCAAACTCAGATCAGGTAGTATATCCTGTCCGGATGCGAGAAATGCTTCAATATCAGGGAAGCAAACTTGATTGGTCTGCCATGAAATGATGATCTGCACAAACTTGACAACCTGGGCCACAGGAATTTTGCGGACCAAAATGAACCGCTGGCGCATCTGTGACAAGCACTTCCAAAAGCTCCTGATGCAAGCCTTGCAACTTTTCAAACTGGTTCTCATTCTCTGCTCAACCTTCACACTCTTCGTGTTCTTTTGCCCCGGGAAGGAAAACATGATTAGGGTGTGACCAGCTATAGCCTGGAGATCTTTGTCACAGAATAGATGGGGTACTGGTGGTATCTCATCCAGGGATAATACTTCTATGCAATTCATTAGCACACGGGTCTGGATCTCTGAGTTTCCAGGCTCCGTGTGACTAAGGACGATGTCCTTCCTAAGTTGCTCTAGTTCCTCGGGTGAAGGCATGGAATTGTTACCAGTTACAGCGGTTTAAGGAACTGTGTAAATAATTCTGACGCAATCGGCAGAGGAATCAAGCGTTCTCACAATGGTTTAACGGCGGTAGCTAAGTAGTAATACACGTCAGAAAAAGACGAGAGGTAGCTTGATGCCTTCTGTATCTGCAGGACGCGTCGCTCGTCAGATCCCAAAACCTGGCGTACGATCCCGTCTTTACCCTTAATTGCAGAAAAGATGATACCTCTTAGCTAACAGTCAAATTCTATAACGAGGTGGGTCTAATTCTGCAACTGAAGCTTGTAGATTTTAGTTCCTTTAATGACTAAAATCAAATTAAGTTCTATCGCGCACCGTAAATCAGACCTCATACGAGTCTTTCGCAGTCTGGGTAAAAATCATTAGCTGCTCAAAGAGGAAGGAACTAAGTATCAAACCAATGAGATGATCAAAAAAAACTACTTCGCATGAATTACCGTCAATTCACTACATATATTAATGAATTCGATCCCTCGTCATAGACCATTGGAGTTCCTCTAGAATTAATACCCTACTTACAAAAGTACAACATCAATATCTAAGATATTCGCTGCCGTAATCCAATCTTCGCCAGTATCCCAACATCTCTGCATAATCAACAAACTTTTTGTCGCATTCACGTTACCAGCCAAGGATAATTGAGTGAATCTTTGAGAGATGAAATCCCTTTTGGTTGGATCAAGCGTTTCACACCCAGCACAGAAATGACAGAATATTGTGCATATCTCGGCAGGAGAAGATTGCTCGATACCAAATTCGAGAATCTCAGCCATTTCTGTTGCTAAGTCTTGCACAATTGGGGATGACCTTGGTAGGAGAAGAACGCGCCGGTAGAGATTCAAGAGACCAGCATCAAAGTATGCTTTATTGGTTGCCCTCAATATGTTATCATGTTGAACCAAATCCTTCATGTTCTTTGATGTTTGTGGACTTGAGACTCTCTTTCGCTTAAGTTTCGACTGGATGAAATCATCGATTCGGGAACTTCTTCGTTCTTCACCATCCTCATAAGCCTTCATAAACTTTGATCTGAGCTCAATCGCAGCGGTGACAATATAAATAGGAAGAGTATCTGGCTGAGATCCGGGCTTAGCAAGGTATTTGTTAACTTCATCGATAAGTAATGCAATGTTAATGAAATGACAAAGAAGCCTCACATCAAATCCTAGCAAATAGTCAATATCTCTTTTGGGATCATTGCTTGGAGGAGAGTTGAAATCAGCAGAAAGAACAGATTCAACTGGGACATATTTTCCCCTACTTTTGTAGGCCCTCAAATAGTTCTCTTGCCCTCTAGTAGCAGCAAGCGCACCAAGGACATCGATATAAACAAACCACCGCATAAGAAAAAATGTGATATCACTTTCGTCCTTGGGACAAGATAAGGATAATGGCGACAGCGTCGCACTGCTGGGGCTGTCTGGGTCACGGATGTCATTCTCAGCCTTGCCGACTCGTGTATATATGATTTCACTAGCACCGATAGTATGCGTTCTATGTTTTTCAAAATCATTCGATGAAACTGTTTCATAACCAGACAAGAGCAAGATCATTGCCAATGCACCATCCGAGGTAGCCTCATTCTTGTCATAGAGAAGATGAAGTAGCTCATCACAGGAACGACGAAGAAGCTGGTCAATAATTGGCTGGTAATTGTTACCATTAGGATCTAGGGCTTGCTTGGCTTTAGCAGAAAAAGCCAAAATAGTGGTGAGTAATCCCGGATAGTGCATAGCCATTTGAGGTAAGATCACTTTGAAGGGATTATCGTGGTACAAATGTGAGGGCGCAGGGACCAAGTTCTCCGCTGCAACATCAATCCAAAAGTGGAAAAGCTGGCGGTAAAATGATACCTTAAGCAAGATTTCAGGAAGCGGAACGAGCGAAGGAGGAATAGAATTCAAAACAGAAAGTGCCAGCTCGTGCTCGGAAGGTTCATTTTCAATTTCTATGATACCGTCATCTCCATAAAGAGAGCCTGGAGAATAGGTTTCGTACTTGATGGGGGACGACCTTGTTGGCGAATTAATGAAGTCAGTGAAGTAAGGCGATTTCTCCGCAGCCGGAAGCAGACTCTCGATGCACGCTATATCAGTCGAGTAAGTATCTTGTTTGGCCTGAGAAACAGATTGCAGTTGGGGTGAAAGCCGCTGCATTATGGACTCCACATCTGGAGGAGAAATTCCAGGGGATAACAGAAAGAGGTCTTGGGGTATCAAAGTCGAGTCTCTTCCAGTGTTTGAATTCTGTATTCGGGAACTTGAGCTTTGGGATGGAAGCTCTCCCATCTCTGTCTCTTGCGCTCTGTTGATCTGACTTAAGTGATCATGCTGGAATAAAGAGGCGGTCAGTTGGAATTTTTCCGGAAATTGTCTACCGGCAACTTCAGATTTGACTTGAACAGATTCCACAACAGGCTCTATCTTAACTGAGGGCTCGTGAACCAAGGAGTCCACGGGAACAGATACAGAGACAACTGTTGAGCCAGTTTTGAAATTAGCTGGGTTTTTCTCGGGGACGAAAGTAATCTTTTGGGAAGCGGGGTTAGAGTGTTGGGGAATCAGTTCAAACGCAGGAGAAGCATGCTTTTCTTTATTCTTAAACGGACGACCACCCCAGGTCAACTTGAGAGAATAGTCGCATGTAGATTTACTCTTCACGCATGTGGAGCAACTGGGTCTTTCTTCCGTACATTTAATCTTGAGCCGTTTGCATCTATGGCAACCCAAACGGGATCGGCGAATCTTCTTACTTGGTGGAGCTGACATTATAGTCCATTCTCAGCCAGACAGATGTGAATAATTGAAAGGGATGATATCCGATGAGCGGGTAGGTTTTTCAGGTTTGCATCGGAAATAGTCATTTGGAGGAGCGCTTTTCACGTATTCAGACCCGAGCCATAATGTCCTGCATCCAGAATATTGACCTGCATCACAGCTTATCGGCTGCGCACCACTCAGTACATGTACGCGGCTTCGGGCAAATTCCGAACGGAATAAAGTGCATCGGGCCAATGCGCGAAAACCGTGGCCAAGGTAATGCTAGCGGAAAATTCAGGGAAAAAAAGGAAGATACCAATAATTAACTATTGTTCAATCAAATCTTAATTTGTATTAGTGATGTAAAAATTGCCTTTTTTTTTGGTTCACTATATCTATTCACGAATCCACTAGGGCCCTATAAATTTTTCATTTCCGCTGTGGTGCTATCTAAAAGACCGCCCGTCTTGCGCTCTGTATCGCGTTCAACGTACTTTTTACCAAAAAGAATAGAAAGCACTTTGATGTAAAGACGGAACAAGTAGCCAGCAGCAATAAGCAAGCCCGAGAGGATGGTCAAGAGTCGAGCTACGAACAGGAAGAACCCAATCCGCTTTTCGCGAATGGTGAGTTTGATAGGCTCAAATGAGTAGTCAAAATAGATACCCGGAGGAGGTGTAGCCCTCTCTTCTGCCACTTCGTGGACCTCCGTGAGCGAGTACTGGTATGTGTCCACCGTCAACCCAAGTTTCTCATAAAGGGTGGGGACGAGTTTGGTGAAGTAACGGTATCTTTGCCTATTCTCGGTGGTGACCTTGCCGGTGAAGTCCAATGGGTTGTTGATGAATGGGTAGAAGTCACCATAGGAAAACTCGGAGATAACGTGGGAGAGATTGTACGCCCGTGGATCAAGCAGCAGACGATCACGGGACATCGTTCCCTTGGGCACGATGAAAAACTCGCCCCGCACATGGTTCACGGGAATGGTACCGAATATATGGCACGATGGTGCATCCATATTGGCTCTGGCACCAGCCATACTGAATTCTGCGCGGAGAGTCTCTTGCATGATCTCGTCGAGCTCCGGAGTATCATAGTCATTGTTTTCTCTGTTGATGGCAAATGATTGGGGGACGAAAAAGCCAGTGCCTTGGAAGTTAAGAACTTCGCCTGCCATATATCGGTCCGAGGTGATATCCATAACATTGGTGGTGATGTACTGGCACGGCATGGCCACCAACATATCTAGGTTGATTTTGAGGTCCAGACGAATCTCATTGTCCACAGCAAACTGGCGGTCGACATACCCACCGAGAAAGCCACCAACCTGAATCCAGATGATTAATAGGGCACAGAATATGGTGAGAAGAGTAGAAAAGCCACCCCGTTGCGATCGTACCGACACCTCTGGTGCAACCTTGGGGAAGGCATCGAAAACCCGGACTTTCTGCGAGAAATTGTCCATGGGGAAGTGATTCGTGGTTAATGATACGTATCGCTACTTGTGTGCACTGCATCAGTACATCACCTCGCGATTTCTTCAATAGACCGTTGGGCATATATACGGACCATGCTCATTTCGATGTGAAACAAAATAAAATAGACGTCCGGCAAGAATGTATTTTTTTTCTTCAATGCGGAGCATGTTACTAAGTGCAATAGATATAAGCGTTATAAATGAAAGCCGGGCATGAACAGTACGTACCCCTTTACACAAGCTTCAATTCGGGTACAGGCCGCGCATAACGGAAACACTCACGAAAGAGCCGTCTACGGCGGAACTCGGTAGCTGAATCATCCTCTGCCGGGATCTTGTCATAGATCCACCCCTCTGTTTCTTCGGGGTCGACCTCCAACCAGCGCAAATCTATGCCACGGTTGCGTAAAAACTGGGCCGGGTCAACATCTATATACCAGCTTTTGCCTGACCCAATGTCGTACTTCCATTCTGGAGGTGGAAGTACTTTGCTCAAGCTATCCACTCCATGTACAAGTTTGCCTGCAACCCGTACTTTGTCTTTGTAGTCAAATATCCGCTTGGAGTATGCGTGAGGTTCCCAATCGCGGTTCAACACATTTCTGACCTGTAGTTCGTATATCTCAACCACTTTGGCTTCAGGCTCGTCGTCAACAATGATGTTGCGCGAATCGAAGTTATCTAGAAACGATACCCTGGGCTCGACGATAGTGGGGGTCTCTGACTCCTTTTTAGCCTTGGGTGCTGATTTTGCTCCCGCAAGATACTTTTTGGCATTTGGGTGCCCCAACGTTATCATCATCCACCCGGAAAGGATAAAAATCATCCTCCAGGGGATATACTTTCCGAATGCCAATACAAAAGACGTCACGCCTATCAAGACATAGAAAATAAAAGTTGTGAGCCGTTCGTCTTTGAAGCTGAACAAGTCCTGAGAGATCTTGTTGGCGCGATTCATGCTCTCAATGACATCCGAGGTCAAATTCTGCAAGTCCCGCATGTTCATTAAGAGTGACACCTGCGACTTAACGTAAGATGATTTATCCTTTTTGCCCATTTCTGCGCGAGCATCAATGTTCAGAGAGGACAGTAGCGGCGTAGGCACATATGTATCTGTTGATCTGCTACTCCAAGATTGACTATCGTCCAGAGAGAATTCGCGGTCCTCATGGAAGAGGTCAGAAAACACACTATGGTCTTCGGAATGGTTTAAAAACTCCATTAGCGACTGCCCCCTTTTCTTGACTGGGAGCAAGATCGGATTATCGATCGGATGTCTGTGGAGATTGGCAGGAATAATCACACCGAGTAGCAAAAAGAGTAGTGGGAAGGCAACTACCAAGTGTGGCCAGCAGCAGAGAGCAGTGTACATCACCAATACCGAAAGGGTTTTTGTGGGCTTTCTCCATGTGATGATATGGATCACACCATACTGCAACCGAAAGAGAGGTCTCATTTGGCCACTCAACTTCTTCAAGTTTGAAGTGAGTATGCGGATCGATAGATGTGGCCGATTTGTCCTGGAGGGATCAGACGCTCTACTCTGAAGCTCAGCCAGTCCTTCTGAATCTTCAGAAATTGTGTGTTGAAGTAGTCTCTCCATGAATCTGTCCATAAAGTGGGCGCGATCTTTCTCCTTATTGTGCTCGGTGGCAGACAGAGCCATGCTATTAAGCTGTTCTATTTCGGCGTCTGTGAGATTTGGGTAGTCTGGTTCGGCTCTCTCGTAATGTTCAATTCCCATACCGAGAAGACTTGCGGCGGTTCCCGCAGCAATACCTCTGCTTGATCCTTGCTTGGATTCGGCTATGCGATTGGTGTAATTATATAGAGAAGACATCATCTTGACTCTTGCTTTCAGCGGTAAGTGTAGTTCTGACATGTTCGGCAGTAACAAAAATGAGCCAGGCTCCGGTTATGTGGAGAAGCGTATGCTGACATGTGAATATGCTCGCCCTCACAGTGCAGGTGACAGTGAGTAAGGAATCGAGCAATGATCACATCTACTCCGAAATAGGGAATGTTGTAGACTTTGCGATAGAAAATAAGGGGCAAAATCCGTGTCAAGTGGGAATGGCTAAGCTACCTCATAGCACGACAGTGCTGGTCGTTTTATTTATTATTCATTTGCTGAGAAAAGGATGGTGCAATAGCTCTTCGGCACTTGCCCTATCTTCCCTTTCCCACTTGAAAATACTGTGCAAGAATTTTGCGAAATGGCCCACGTCTACGCGGTCCTCGTTGGTCGAGTGTAGTCTAAGAGCCACTTCTATGCTTTTGGAGTTGGGTTTGATGGTCCGCTTGAACGGACTGGGTGCAGCTGTAGACAGCTTTGTCATGATCGACTGGAGTTGCATATTGAGGAATTTGAGGTTCACCTTTCCTTCTAAATTGAATAGAGAGTAAAGTAGCGTTTTCTTAATCTTCTTCTCGTCGATAGTCATATTGCCTTTGCCAAGTATCATCGAAGGGTCTGATACAATTGGGTCACTCAAACCTTTAGAACTGGCAATCTGCGCTTCGCGCATTAGCCGCTTGCGCTCTCGAATGATGTGGGCACCACTTGGCGGGCCAAACATTTCCAATATAAATCCAATTTGCTCTAGTTCAGACTTGCCTGGAAGAAGAGGTGTCCCCGCGAACAACTCTGCAATAACACACCCAAAGGACCAGATGTCAATCTCGTACCCGTATTTGGCACCTAGGATGACCTCTGGAGCACGATAAAATCGAGATTGTATGTACGAGAATGAGGTTTCATTCTCAAAACAGGAGGAGCCGAAGTCAATTATTTTCACTGTGAAATCAGTTGAAAGCTCGTCTGTATTCGGGTCGTAGAATGACGGAAGCTTGATCATGATATTCTCAGGCTTTATGTCGCAATGGATCATTTTTGTCCCATGAATGAAGCTCAAGCCGCGGAGAATATCTCGTGAAAATCTTCGAAGAAGCAGAAGTCCAATTCCGCTAAATGACGTAAGCTCCAAGAACGTATAGAGATTTAGAGAAAGGACCTCGCTAACAATGCACATATGACCTCGGAAATGGAAATGATCATAGTATTCCATAATGTGCTGCGATGTGTTCGCTTCCGGATTCAATTTCTTAAGCAACTTAATTTCGCTAACTGCCTGCAATGACCAGTCAAGCTCGTTCTTAATAATTTTGATGGCTACTTTGCGACCATTTCCCGAGCAGTCATATTTGTGGTCAGTACAAAGGACAACATTTCCAAACGAGCCAGTTCCAAGCACGCGCATGATTTCATAGCGATATTCAATATGGTCCCGTGGACGGATGATGTAGTTCCCGTCACTATCATCAAACCCGTAATTGTCTTTAAAGCTGCTCACATTGATAGAAACGTCTTTTTCCGTGCCAAGCGAGTTGGGAAGGTAATATATGTTAGACTTTCGCATCAATTCTCCACGTTCGAAGACACTGAGTCTGTTAGCTTCTGGAGAATGTAGCAATTTCTGAGGAGTGGAGCCATCGACCTGTGTCATTGTATGAGTCGAGCGATTCGTCTCTCCAAAAAGTAGCGGATCAGCATTGTATATGACTTTGCAAACATCAGCCACGGTTTGCGGTTTGTTACCATCAGAACTCTTCGCTCCAGGGTAAATTGTTGGATCTAGAGACATGGCAAGGTTTGGCGTAGATACGCTGGTGGGATACGCTAATCCAGATGACTTCCGGGAATTGCTAAGCTTAACCCTCGGTTTTGTGGTATTTTTGTAGAGACGGGCATACACATCTTCTTTTGCCTTGTTGGTATAGGTTGCAGAAACATGACGTTGAGGGGACGCCGCCAGGGGTTCGGGCGCGGTTCCTGCTGCTATTGCAGAGAGACACTGCGACAGTGCCAATTTGGATATCAGGCGCTTTTTCGGGGCCATGTGTGTTCGGCGCTTGTTGTACAATTCCGAATGCGAAACTGCCCTGGTCTGTGTAGCGTCTCGGGTAGGGATATTGATGGGTTTCAACGGCTGTTTCTCCACCACAGGCAACGTTTGTTTCTTTCGAGACGAGGTCGTCTGTTTCATGAACGAGAATTGCAGAACTTCGGCCACTTTCTTGGGCTTGGATTTGCACGGTGACAGAGTATCTGGATCGGATTTATCGGCTGTGAACCGGTTCAACTGACGTTTGGAAGATAGAGCGCCGGTATTGGTGGCCTTAGGAGCTACTGAACTTCGGGAAATTGCTCTCTTGGCCGTAGAGAGCATGGGAGCCCGTGAAGGAGTGGTATTGGATGGTGGAGGGTAGTTTTGCGGGAACAAATGGGCAGGGTACGCCTTTTTCGGAGACTTTTTCGGCAATAGGCCGACTTCTGCCTCGTTTTCAATGCCGATGTTGGCAAAACGAGTATTGAAGCTCGGCGAGAGATTTGACATGGTGGGGTACTCTAAAGTCTAGTAAAGGTGTACGATCTGCGTATCAAGGTGCTCTGGCCTGCAGATTATCGCTGATGTCAACAAACACTGTTAGGTATTTTCGGCCACCACAAAAGGGGAACGAAAAGTGGCAGATAAAGGTACGGGGGACTTGGTGATATTTTCTAATCGATCTTACTATAAATATCCTTGGAATCTCAGGTGTGGGTACGCTCCGAAGACGCATTTGTGTAGACCAAGCACCACCGTCCTGTACCAACGCGATCTCGCCTTCATCGCCATTTTAGCACTACTCTCCGCCAATATGACCTCTCCATCAGCAGGTACAGTCACCGACCCGGTCTCATACACTAGTAGGGATTTACTTCTACTAACACAGATCCTTCACACAGCAGGCCTTCTTTCGCCTGAAAGCGTGCGCTCGGCCCAATTAGACGATATCGCCAATAAGTGGTTTGACCATAAGTGCACTCAGTTGGCTCGCCAGCTTGGAGAATTCCCTCTTTCTGAAGCACCTTCTGGAATGCAGATCTCTGAACTCTATGCGCAGATGCTCGAAAAGAACCCGAACTGCAAGAACACCACGGACTTGGCCAATGCGTTTTACTTCCAGCGTTTGGCCGAATTGGAGACAAACATTAAGAACGCGAAAACCGAGTTCAAGGGTCTCTTGGGCGAAGAGTAAAGGTGTAAGGATATCACTACAAGCCTACTTTTGCATCAACCTCAATCCTTACTTATACTCACATTCATCTTATACTCACATCCATCTTATACTCACATCCATCTTAACTCACATCCATTTTATACTCACATGCTCATACTCACATCTATACTCATACTCACGTTTATACATGGATGTATACCCTGGTCAAAAGTGACTTGGCCTGCTCTCTTAACTTTACCGTGCACCTCCGCCCATTTAGGTATTCCACCACAGTGCGAGTGCACCCCACTACCCCCCCAAACGAGACAAAGTTGCCCGTTTGGTCATACCCGGCCCATTATCATGTGCTGACTATTTTGAGCTTGCCACGCTTCTCCGCTTTTCCTCCTCGGTTTCGCGCCCCACATTATCTCCCAGCATATACAGTCGCCAGAATCATCACCTTCATAGCTACCTTTCTTTCTCCGACACCGGGCGCCACAATGACTAAAACGTCGTCAACTAGAGCTGACTCGTTTGCGGTGACACTCCTCCATGCATATAAATCCAACCGGCCGTTTCTTTTGAACGCCTCTTATCTTCTCCTCTTCACCGCCGCGTTTTCCGGGGCCACTTCTACCGCACTGCCTTCGTCCAAATCCAAAAAGAAATCGGATGACGAGTCCATTTCCAACGCCAAAAAACAGCCAAAACTCACAAAGGCCGACTATCAGGCGCTCCTCAAATCCGCCATTCCCTCAGCTTCCAACTCGGCTGTGGCATACTTGGCAGGGCATATTGTGCTCTTGGTCGCGCGGGCACTTTTGACCATCCGAGTAGCCAACTTGGATGGTCGCCTTGTGGGTGCGCTTGTGTCGAAGAAACTCCGCCGCTTCGCCCGTCTTTTGGCCTTGTGGATGTTCTTGGGCGTTCCGGCCTCCCTTGTGAATGCGTTGCTCAACTTGACTCGGGATAAGTTGCGCCAGAGCTTGCGCTACAACATGAACGAGTCCATCCTCCGCGATTACTTGCCGGACAACCTAGACCCCAACTACTACTCCCTTATCCAGTTGTCCGACAGCGCCATCAAGGATCCGGACCAGAGAATCTCAACCGATGTTTCTCGCTTGGCCCAGGCGTTGTCTAGTCTTCCGGGCCAGCTTTTGAAGCCCAGTTTGGACTTGTTTTTGTGTGCCAGAGAGCTTTCTAGAAGCGGTGTTGGTAGTGGTGAGGGTACATTGGCCCTTGGCTTGCTTACCCATTTCTCCACTATCATTCTTCGTCTCTTCTCGCCTCCTTTTGCCAAACTCGCTTCGGAGAGAGCTAACCTCGAAGGCCAGCTTCGGTCCGCTCACTCCAAGGTTGTTACCAACAATGAGGAGATTGCGTTCTTGAGGGGTCACAATAGAGAATTAGACTACGTCGACTACTGCTACTACCAGTTGGAACGGTTTTTGAAGAGAGAGTACTGGAAGAGAGCCATCCATGAGATTGCCCAAACTTTTATCGTGAAATATCTTTGGGGTGCAGCTGGTCTTGTGTTGTGCTCCGCGCCGGTTTTCATTGACAAGTATATTGGAAAGGAGCAGGATCCAAACTCTGCAAGTGATTTTATCACTAACAGAAGATTGTTGTTGAGTGCCTCCGACTCTTTGGATCGTTTGATCTACTCGAGAAAGTACTTGCTCCAAGTGGTGGGACATGCGTCGAGAGTGACTTCCATTCAGCGAGCTTTGCAGAAAATCAAGGAACAGAGGGTGAATCCACCTGTCAGCGCTGATGGTGTTACTGGTACCGTCACTTACGGCGACGAGATCACCTTCAAGAATGTGCGTCTTGTCACCCCAGCTGACGTCACTCTTATTCCTTCTCTTAACTTCAGTATCAAGCGTGGACAGCACTTGCTTATTGCCGGTCCAAATGGTGCAGGTAAGTCATCCATGTTCAGAATGTTGGGTGGCTTGTGGCCATGCAAAGAAGGTAGCATCACTATCCCTACCTCGGACAACATGTTTTACTTACCTCAAAGAGCATACCTTTGTAGGGGTTCTTTGCGTGAGCAAATTATTTACCCTCATACATTGAAGGAGTACAAGACCAATAAGCACGGCAAGACAGACGAGGATTTGAAGGAAATTTTGAACATATTGGACCTCGGCGACTTGCTTCAGTCCAATGCCGATTGGGATACCGTGAAGAACTGGAAGGAGGAGTTATCTACTGGTGCACAACAGCGGTTGGCGATGGCGCGGTTGTATTATCACCAGCCATTGTTTGCTGTTCTAGATGAGTGTACCTCTGCTGTTTCTCCTTCGGTGGAGCAGTTTATGTACAAACACGCTCAAGAGATTGGAATCTCATTGCTCTCTGTTGCGCACAGACCAGCCTTGTGGCACTTCCATGACTACTTGTTGAAATTGGACGGTAAGGGATCGTACTTCTTTGGCCCATTAGATGCTACCCGGCGTCTCAAGTTTGAACAAGAGCGTCTTACTTTGGAGAAGAATTTGCGTGATGTTCCTATGTTGAGAGAACGCTTGGAGGAGTTGAAGAATGTGTCTACCGCTCAACACTTGCGTTACGAAAACTCCCACCGTAGTTTGGTGAACATGGCATAAATTAGAATACAGGCTTATCTTTTATCGAGGTTTCCGTAGAAGTTGATACGTTAATACTGTATCCTCAGCGCGCACAGTAAGTGGGATTTCTACAATCTGGACTATGCTTCTGTTAGTAAGGGCAGCGCCACGATTGCTTAGGAACTATTCGGCGCAAGCCATCCCTCTGGTTCTTGTTGTCGGCATAGGGAATCCTGTTCCAGCATACGATGGAACTCGCCATAGTGTGGGCCATCTTGTGCTTGATGAGATGGTAAATAGCTACTGGACTGAGTTTGGCCCATTTAGAGAATCGAAGCTCAATCCCCAATTCCACTCCTCCAAATCCGTGGTGGGAGACCACACCAACGTCCATTTGGCGAAATCCCATACGTCCTACATGAACGTCAGCGGTGGACCAGTCTCTAAACTCTGGAAGAAGTTTCAACAACATCAAAAAAACCAGCCTGCTATGGTAGTCGTTCACGACGAGCTACAAGTGCCATTAGGAAAAATCCAAATCCGGCGGAGAAACACAAGCGCAAGAGGACATAATGGGCTCCGATCCATAGATCAAACAATGGGGAGTGGCTATATCAAGCTAGCGATCGGTATAGGCAAACCGCCTGCCACCATGCTGGTGTCTGATTTTGTGCTCTCCAAGTTCAAGCCCGACGAAAAGGCAATTCTCATGTCCGAAACTATGCCAAAGGTTGCTTTGGCAATGGCCCAAATCAGTGCTGGGAAGCATGTGTTCGACAAGCTTGAGCGATAACTCACAAGAGCACAGTTTCATTCCGCGAATTCGAGTCGATGATATTGTGTGGAAAAGTACAGATTAAGGTGTAAGACTGACATAATGCCATAGAGGGTAGACTCTGTAGACAGAAGTGTCTACTGATTACGGAAGAAATGGTCACTGCTATCTCCGCTAGGCACCATGGCAATGAGTGCTAGAGAGTCAGGACCATTCCTCCCTCAAACACCATAAGCACTGACCGACTATCGAGCCATTATGGACCACATAACTAACTCAACCAAAATTAATATACGAGCACATATTCGGCAATGGTGCAATTGCTCTATTATTGCATGTCCTCCACACCAGTTGTAGAGGCACACACATGCACCATAGATACAGTGCGCGCTCTCTTATCTCACTACCACGCCTCTTGATTCTTCAACCCCAGAATGGAATTCAAGTTGAATCTAACGGCAAATCGATCTGTTGTCCAAGAGTCATTGAAAGGTACGTTCCGTCGCAACAAGTTATTTTCCGGGGCATATTACTAACGACGCCAGGCATCGCGTGGACCATCTTCTTCCACCGCCTTTTTGGCCCCATAACACCCACAACCAATGAGTTTTTGGATGTAGTGTATCCCATGGCAGCAGACCAGCCTGAGTTAGATGCTGAGATTAACCGCAAAGTGGATCAGCTTATAAAGAAGCACTTGGTGACGCTGTCGCAGGCGCAGACCCTGGTGGGAGTGCTTGCGATTCTGTTTATGGACGAGAACCACGCCAAGGCAAAGAAAAAGTCGGGCTGGTTCGGCCACATCACCGAGGGAAAACAAGAAAGCTATGCGTGGGAATCGTGGGTGATTCTGGTGGAGTGCACCCCCTTTTCTAGTCCTGAACATCTAGGAAGCAATGTTAATTCTATGTTCACGCCGTCCATTGCAAGCTTTGAGGAAAACATCGAAGCCATCACTTCCTTGGTGGACCGCCATAAGGACCACATCCCTCCCATCATGACGTTAGATGTGGCGCCTTTTCCCTACAAAATCGAGGTACTACCCACGGCTCCCAGCGAGCACAAGAATTCGGGCGAGGACGAGTCCTGGAGCCACTACATCAAAAAAATGATCGACTGATCGAGCCATTCTTGCATAATATTCACCTAATAAACAGCTTTCACTCTTAGAGATTGGCTCTATACATGCCTTCTTCGCCCCGAACAAGAATGCACTCATCTTCCTCGATGGTTACCTCACTAAGCCCAATTGCCTCCACCTTGTCAAGTACCTGCTGGTCAAAACTTCCCGGCTGCAACCAAATGCCCTTGATCACCAGCTTGTAATCCTGGAAAGAGGAAATCGCTTCCAAGGTCTGGGTGGTAATGGCTGGAGGCGTCAAGAACGAGATGCTAAGCCCGTCCTTTTGAGAGAAGTCATGACCGTCGATCTTTTGTTTGGCTGAAAACTTTGAAAGCAACTCAGTCACGTTGGAAACGACCGTTTTGCCCAAAATTACCTCTTCCTTAGGGTTGATAGGCACCACAGGCAAATTGTGGCTGATGTACCAGGAGAGTATCTTGAAGCCGAATTTGGTGGGGTTTCGTGACGCTCCCACAACAGCATACTGTCTGGAAGCACCAAAAAAGCTCCGAATCCGTGATTTGCTAGACATGTGGTGGCTACTACTCGTTGTAGTTATGACAGTCAGGTAGTAATAAATCCGGGGAATATGTGGGGCACGGGTGCGGGGGCGTGTGTGCAGATTTCATGTGCTACCAATTTTATGAACCACACCATGACTGTTTGAAAAGCATCTAGCGTTAGGGAAAGAGCGATCGTCTTCGTAACCTGGAGGTGCCACAACTTTGACGAATTTCGATCTCTTCTTCTCGTTTCTTTCCATCGACAGCGATGTTCTTCTCCTTTTGTTAGATTCTTGTAATCGTTCTAGACACCCAGCCACGACAAAGACTTGGCACTGAGCACGAGTAACAGTGGAAAGAAATGGAAACTCTTTTCTCTTCCACCAGAACGTAATCTTCAGCTTGTCCCTCCTCCCCCGGCAGTTTCCTGTGTGCTGCGCGCTACTATTGTTGTTGATATTTGTGTGCATATAACTGGCATCACCTAACTGTATCAGACTCCAACTTTTTTATTTCTATGGCCCGTGAAAAACGAACGAAGCCTTGCAGTAACTGCAAGCGCTCAAAAGTGAAATGCGAATATTCGGAAAGTCTACCCTGTGCTCGCTGCGTCAACGCGGGTCTAACTAGCACATGTCATTTCGTTGCCAAACTTCCGTCATTCAAACTTCCTCTGCTTGATACCCCGCAGGTTCAAAACAATTATCCGTCCTCTGATCTACTATCGGCGAATTTTCTCCCTTCAAAAAATGGTTCGAATCCTTCCTCGCTGAACCAGATGGTGTATTACGCGCAGACAAACCCAGGTCCGCCAACAGCGAAACCTATCGTTAACCACCAAGTTCCGATTCCTCAACCGAAACCCCTGTTAATGGACTTCTCCATCCCTCAATCAAATGATCGTTTTCTCAATCAACCAAACGGTCGCCTGGTCCATGAGTACCAAGCTTACAAACCTCTAAGCCATGCATACTCGAATAAAACTCATCCACATCATCCAGAAGAGGCTGTTCTTCCCGCAAAGTTGCATGCACCAGCTTCACCTGAAGTTTCTTCCCAAATTACTCCACAAGATCAAGAATGGAAAACGTCTATGGAGAAAAAGCTAAACTCTTTCGATAGTAAGTTTGACAATCTTCTTGATGCACTCAAAGAAAACCAAAGAGCATTGGGCAACGAAATCGAACTAAAAAATCGGTATGCGGCACAAAACGAACAGTTCAGACGGTATCATCGGGATTTCCTATCCTCGGGATCAGGCACGCCTTCTTTGCCCAACGAATCAATTGAATCTTCCAGTCTGAAACGGTCTCTCGTTGATTCTGAATCGCCACCAACGTTCAAACGGTCTAAATATGGTGAAGGTGACTTCCGCGATCATGTTATATCTCTCGAAGAAGCAAAAGATCTCTTCGCTTACTTTGAGACTAACATTGCCCAGCAACTTTTTGGCTTTGAAGTCAAGCAATTTTCGGTTAACGTAATTTGGGAAATTTCCCCAATATTGATATGTGCTATTTGCACTATTGCATCGATGCATTATCCAGATCCTGTGCTTTCCTCCAAGGGGCAAGTTCTCCAAAAGCATTTGCATGACCTCTGTGGAAAGTTATTATTTAAGGGCAAGCCACGGAACGAGTTAGAAGGGTTTAATACAATCATGGCTTTGGTACTTTGCAGCTTCTGGTTATCTGACTCTCAGAGGTTCACGGGTCTAGCTTTGCAATTGGCGAAGGAGTTTGAATTCAACAAGCGTGGCCCTTCCCGGTTCCAGAGTTCTCTTTCCGAAGTGGATAGATTGAAATTGTGGTACTTGCTATACATCTTAGATGGACAACAGAGTATGACACTCAACAGGCAAAATTTGTTGGATGGAAACGACGACACTTTCAAGTCCAGCAGGAAACTTCTATTATCTGATGTACCCGAATCCGACAATAAATCCACATTGGCGATTAAAAATGGTGAATCAAGAGACAAGGAAGTTATCAAAGACTTGGATCATGATGCAAAGGTTGAGGCGGCCTCTCCTCCTAGATTCACAGACTTGAGACTTGTATCGCAGGTTGAATACAATCAAGCACTCAATGAAGCTTTCAAAGGCAATGCGTGGGAGCTCATCGCTCCCAATGCTTTTGGCATTCCTTCAAAATCAAATCTTGAGTTGGATAAATGGATGGTTTCTTGGACTGTTCTTTTGGCACCAATGAATAACGGATCCGTGTGGCTGTCCAAATCAACGTTGATTTATTACAATTTTGCCAAGATCCATATTAACAGCTCAATCGTTAGACGGTTACAGGTAGACACTGGAGAAGAAGACGTCGTCTTCCCTCAATGGAAAAACTACGACCAGGCATTGGCCAGCCACCAGCAGACCGCGATTGCTGAGGTGGGTGAGGGCGAGTCTGACGTTGAAGACGATGAGGAAGATGACTTCATTTCAAACAAAGAACTTGTTTCTCAAGACGAGACGCTTCTTGGTCTTAACATTGCAGTTAATGCTGCGCAGACTGTTCTTAACCTCGTTTTGAATGACAATGACATCCTTTCAGAATTGAAGTATGTTCCAGTCCATATCCATATTATGCTTTATTATGCGGCGTTGCTTCTAGTCAATCCGCCGGCATCTTCAAATGGAGAGGCAAAGGACGAAAGCTATTTCGAGAAGTTGATTGAGAATTTGAAAACGGTCAGGCTTCTCCAGAGAAAAGTCGATTTAAATTTCCCAACAGACAGGCATTTTGGAGACCGCTTTATCAAGGGCCTAGATACTGTCATTCAGGAAACAACCTCCAGATTGAAGCAAGAGCTAAGTGAATCCAACGTGCGTGTCTCAGCAAAAGCTGGTCTTTTGAACGAACTTTCTACTTTTAAGTACACCGACGGTAAGTTGACGTTGGTGCCGGATATCAGCGACCTTAGCAGAGAATCATCTCCCAGGCCTGAGCGCATTTCTGCTTGGCCCGGTTCGCACCATGGACATCCTTGATTTCGCGGTTTTGTGGACTACAAATAAAAAGGAACAAATCCATTAAGATAAATTTATAGAATTACACCACTAGGGGGAATACATACACAATAGAAATCAAGTGAACAATGACAAATAAGGAAGGTTTTAAAAGATTGCTCTCGAAAATCGTCTTACCTCCTTCCGAAAAGGGCTTCAAAGTAGGCATCAGTTATGAAGGCTTAAAAAGAACACCCCAGTTTTTGCGCCAGGCGTTAAGGTTGGCAACCAGCACTGTGGACGAAGAGTTTGAAGAATTTCTTTCTCAAATCAACACGCTTGAGACCCATGGCAAGAAATTGCTACGTCTTTTATGCGTTTATCAGGATTCGGTCAAAACGTGCCTTGAGAATATGGAGACGGTGATTGTAAACGTAAGAAGCATTGTCGAATCCAAAGTTGACGAGCGTAAAACTGTTCCTCGAAGAGAAAAGGCGGTAATGCTTCTGCGTGTTCTTCAATTGCTAAATGTTCTAGAAACTCTTCGTTTGTCTATTGGTGAAATCTTCAGTACTGTTCCCGTTGTATTGGAGGAGAGAGTCAAGACTCTATTGAGCAGAATTTCAGTCCTCCGCAACCAAATCCGAAAGAGAGATCTTGCATTAGTAGATTATGACAAGGTTTTTGATAAGTTTGATACAATGTCAATTAGCAAAGCGGCTGGAAATATGACTATCAAGCAGAGTCAACACTACTTTGCCACAGAACGAAAGTTGGAGGCTTCTAGATTGGAATACGAGAAATACAATTCAGCACTTAAAAAAGGATTGCCTTGCTTCATTTACTTTGGCAAGCGCTTTATGGATGAAGCATTCACTTTCATTTTTTACACCCAAGTTAACGTTGCCAGCCAGATAGATTCCGATTTGCACTTTTTGCAACCAGAATTTGGCGATGATCTTATGAACTTGCCGGTAAGTGAGTTTGCTACAATCTTGACGGAAAAGTTCAATGAGAACAATTCATTTGAAGCCCCAAATTTTAAGTTTGCCATAGATGAAATCCAGCCGCAGCCATGTATGGTAGCTCTTAGTCTAACAGGAGTTTCTGAGACCCCTGCAGAACCTGAATACTATGAAGCAATTTACGATTTCACCGCACAGCAGCAAGATGATATTTCCTTCAACAAAAATGATGTCATAACTGTTCTTGAAAAAAGCGGTGAATGGTGGAAGGGGAGTGTAGGTGGAAATAGTGGTATGTTTCCATCGAACTACGTGAAGAAAAAAGGCGAATAAAATTATGTATGAAATGAATATATGCGAGCTTTTCGATGCAGAAGGGCACAGACCTATATCTTATATTGAAGCTTCATTCTGCTTTTGTATTTGGAAACACATTTTCCAGAGCAGAATTCTCTCTTAAACGGAATATTCTTATTTCCGAGAATATTCCACCATTCAAAGACCTCCGAATATGGCTCAATCACAACAATATCACATTCATTGCAAACATCTTCGTACTTCCCCTTGTGTACCGCTGCAGCCATCAATAAATGGAGAGTTCTTGGAGTGGTTTTCTTCCATGCTTTTGTTTCTCTGTAAGTGACATCATACCGAGCAATAGTGTCGAGACACAAAGCTTTCAAAGACGGAACATTTTTTTCGCTCTGAAGGTATTTGATTTGAGAGACAAAGTTCAATTTGCACTGGTGTGAAGGGCTTTCCAGGGCTTCAAATTGGGCTTCCTGGCCAATTTCAATTGCATCTTCATCCACTTGAACAAATGGGTTTGGGCCAGCACTAAAGGTGGTTAGTTTTGGAAGCTCGAGAATCTGAGCAGGTAGATATCTGAGATGGTTTATGCTAATACTCAAGTCCACCAAATTCTTGAGCTTGCCAATTGCTCCTGGAATATGCCTTAATTTGTTTTGACGCAAACTCAACACGTTAAGTTTCTCGAACTTGAACAAAGCAGGATTGAGGGAGCGTAGTCTGTTGTTACTGAAGTAAAGCTGGTACAGCGTGGAGATGGCTCGATGTTCGTCAAAGATCACCAAAGAGTTTAAATCTTCCACTTCTTCCGGTATTTCGGTCAAATCCATTCCTTCCAAGCTAACTGCAACTGAAACATCGTCAAATGCTTTCAAAATTATTTCTCGCGCTCTTGCGTTCTGCTGCTTTTCGTAATTTGATTGTACTTCTTCGATATCCACATCGGTAGAAGGGCATTGAATATAGCTCAGGGTCTTGAATCGATTGAACTGGTCGATTCCAAAATCAGCCTCAGAACTCTGGTTGCTGGGTCCAAATTTGGGGCGGGTTGGTTTGACTGGGGAGGTATCCAAATCACGAATGGTGCAGTCCGGGTCTATCGGCGAGTCTGGAATGGTATACGCCGAAGTCGAATGGTCATATTCGGACATTTGAGGGAGAATTGGAGGACTGCTCGGGATCACGTCTGAGTGGAAAGGACGTGTTTTCTCCACCTCCCTGTCAGACTCCTGCGATGCATTCAGCTCGGGATCGTGGAAGAAGTCATTATCGAATTCAATTCGTTTCACGTCATCCTTTTCGTTGAAGGATTCACCCATTTTTCTTTTCATGGAAGGAATGAACTGTAGAACTGGTCTTTCATGACGCTGAGTCTTGGTTGAGTTTCTCGTGTGATACATGCTACTAGCATTCTCATCGATAACATGCTTTTCCCGAGGAGCTGTATTTAGCGATATCTTCTCGTTACCGTAGGAGGTCGAGAATGCAAATGGGAGAAGGGGATTGTTTTTTTCCATCTTGAAGGGAAAATATTGGAAGCCACAGCGGTAGACTCGGGTACGCGTTTCCCCAAAAACAATGCGGAGCGATCGCGGGTTGCGATAGCCAATGGGAAATTAAGCTGTGTACAATTTGCTTCAAAGGGCTACATATGTCCATTTGATAGGAGATAAGCTGTATGCCATATAATGATTGTGTGTCTGTTGCCCGTTTCAAATGGCTTCGTTGTATAGGGTCTTGAAGTAGCTATTTACGGTTTTCCCTACGTTTCACCAGAAAGTGCGAAAAAAATAGCGGTTGAAGTTGGAGAAGTATTTTGCAAAGATCGACAAAATGTACATTTACTCTCAATTAGCCCAAGCCAAGTTAATTGGACGATACAACTCCGTGAAGTTTCTACTAAATAATAAACTATAGAACAATCGGAACAGGCCATCAATCGTCAACTCTAACGGCGACTTTGGATAAATCTAGAATCGATACCGAAGCAAACACTGCCCACATGGCCTCCGCGAAGTGGAATAAAAGTATAATGCTGATAATAAGCTTCATGACATGCTAGCCACTGGAAGCGATAAATCAGCCAAAAAGAAAGCATGCATCTAGACTTGTCGCCCGATCCATCAACTTTGCATATGTTTGCCGATATATGCACGAAGATGCCGCATATTCGCTTCATTGTGGAACCCAGTTTGCACCCAGCTGCATCTTCATCTGCGAAAGTGACGTCTACCCGATGGCGAAACAAAAATCAAATGGACTAAGCCACTTTTAAAGGCATATAAAATGGGACTCGGTGCTACTTATGTATCTTTTCTTCTTAATGCCTAATTTCTCCACTGACGAACGAAACCCGAGGATTATTCCTTCATTTCCAGAGCTAATTAATAGCTGTATGAAAGCTCCTCAAAGACAATCAAGACCATGGAATAACCATCTGCTATATGCATCAAGATACGGCGGAGCGTTATCATCGAGTGCACCCGCAGATTCAAGTATAATTCCAAAATCATATACCAAAATTGAACCTGGCGGGATTTACACAGCTGGAATATGCAATTCGCATCTATTCAACGTCCAAACTTTCAATCATCTCAGGAGTCCGGTCTTTAGTACATCATCAAACAGGCAGTCACAAAGCAATCCTAATAATCATTTGATACAGAAATTACACATTCCAACGCATATCACGAACATAAAGCCTATAGATCGGGTAAAGACCAGAGCACACGCTACAGGCAAAATGTTGCTATCAGAGAGACAAACTGGAAACCAAGCGATCCATACAGAGACAGCAGAAAGGTCAGATCATGGGATATTATCATTCACGGTGAAGCCAACAGGAGCTCAAAATCACGACAATAAGCTTATTGAGAGCTTTCCTCATCATTTAAATAAGGGATTGAGCACAAGGAATTTTTTAAATTGCTGTCATTGCGGTTCAACAAAGACTCCAGAGTGGCGAAGCGGACCTAAAGGGAACAGAACATTATGTAATGCTTGCGGTCTCTTCTATTCGAAGCTCGTAAAGAAGTGTGGTCGATCGGTTGCTTATAAAAAATTTATAGACCGCAAAAAGAGAGGAAAAGCAAACGATCGAAGAATAACTAGTTTTGATTAACGAATGCTTTTTGTATCAGATTCATGGTAGTAATGCTGGGCAAGTTCTTGAATCCATTTTTCTTCAATTTTCATGCAGTTTCTCATGTATTCTTTGCTGGTCATAACCAATTCGTGGTACATGACAAGTCTTGGGGGAGGCTTCACTGGAAATAAACCGGAAGATGGATGAAGGTATACAGAATTTTTCTTCTTGAGCAGCACGTAGCTAGTTCCCAATTTTGAGAGCCTTGCAACATTGGGGAAAAAGCCACTCAAGAGAGCTTTCTGTATCTTTGTAGTTCGATTTGTTGCATCTTCACACGGAGCAACCTCAATGCCAATTTTATGGCATAGCCTTTCTAGCTGCATGCGAACATCCTTTGCCCGTTTAAGAGTTCGGTATTGAAGAAAGTTATCTTCACACCAGATATTAGAGTATCCCGATTCAGCCCATTGTTCCCATACATTCAACAAAGCTAAATGATCTCCAGCTTCATGTGAAAAGAACTCTTTTCTCTTATCGGCCTGTTCTCTTTTATCTTTCGGCCGGTAAAATAAGCTACCTGATTCTGCGAGCATAGCCATGATCGATAAGATTTCTGCAGTGACACCAAAGTCTGAACTGACTAGTAAGGATTTGCAGTACATCGGATCCATTGGAAATTCTGCCATTTTTCTTCCAGTTTTAGTAAGCTCTCCTTTAGCATTCAAGGCACCCAAAGCATATAAAAGCTCTAAGGACTTTACCAAAGTTTGGGAATTGGGCGGATCCATAAAATCAAAATGGACCAAATCTGTAATACCCATAGACAAAAGAAGCAATACAACTGTACTCAAGTTGACCCTCAATATCTCAGGAGTTGGACTGGGCTGTAGCTCATTGTAGAACGACCATTTTGTGTAAAGTCTGTAGCATTTTCCAGGACCCACCCGACCAGCTCGACCAGCCCTCTGATCGGCCGAGGCTCTAGAACATGGAACAGCGACCAAACTTTCCATGCCAGTAGATGGGTTGAAAACATTTTCTTTGACGTATCCTGGATCAATTACGTATCGGACACCATCAATTGTGATAGATGTCTCCGCAATATTGGTAGCCAAGATGACTTTTCTGGAATGTGGTGGTGTAGGTTCAAAGATTCGCTGCTGAAGCTTGGGTGGCATATTGGCGTAAATGGGTGCGACAATCATATTTTTGATCAGGTCGCCTAGTTTTTGACATGCATCGTTCAATGTTTCTTCCATTGTTTCAATTTCCTCCTGACCAGTAAGGAATACCAAGATGTCTCCAGGAACATCTTCTTTCAAATGGATCTGAAACACAGTTGTAATGGCAGCTTGAATGTAGTTAGCCTCGGGATTCTTGGTGTAACAAATGTCCACAGGAAATCTTCTTCCTGGAATGTTGAAGATGGGTGCACCGTCGAAATAGTCAGAAAATTTTGAGGCATTGATGGTGGCAGATGCAATGATAAGCTTGAGATCTTTTCTCTCTTTGATAATGTCCTTGAGAAGCGTCAACACTATTTCGGTGGAAACGGTACGCTCGTGAGCCTCATCAATCATAAGTGCACTGTAGGAGGATAACAACGGGTCTGTCATGAATTCTCGAAGAAGCATACCATCTGTAACATACTTAATAGCAGTTTTTTCTGAAGTTACGTCTTCAAACCGGATGCTATATCCGACTTCTTCGCCAAGAACACATCCTACTTCCTCAGCAACTCTAGTAGCCACAGATGTCGCAGCCACTCTTCTGGGCTGAGTGCATCCTATTTTGAGGGGTGTGTTGGAATTTTTAGACTTTGAGTAGCCTTCCTCGTACAAAAACTGAGGAAGCTGTGTTGTTTTACCCGATCCGGTTTCACCAACCACTATTAACACTTGATTTTGGTCAATAGATTTAAGAAATGACTCCCTAAGCTGGTACACTGGAAGAGACTTTCTGACCTCTGCAATCTCGTCAGAAGCTGGTTTGAGGCCATCAGCCACCTCTTGAGGTTCCTGTGTTGTAGGCTCAGACTCGGAGAAGTCAACAAACTGCGACTCGTCAAACACAAAATCATATTCCGGTTGATTGGGAAGCTGGATCTTGTCTGGGTTGGCGGATACGATAGACTGAGCTTTTTTGAGTTGGTCAATCTCCCATTGATTTTCGAATTTCTTCTTCTTGTCTTCGATTCCGGATTCGTCATTGTACTTGTTGTTGAGCAAATCACGCTTTCGCCTGTTGTCGATGGCACCGTCAGCCGTGAAGTACTCATCAGGAATCTCAAATTCTAGTTCTGGCTTCTTTTCGCTCTCTCTGATCAAGCCCAACAACCTCTTTTTCTCTTGTAGCTCATGCGCTTCCTTTGGCGATATATCAGGTCTCAGTTGCAACAGGTCAATTTCGCTTTGAAGAGTGGTGACAGCAGTCTTGAATTTGTTATGGATATAGTTCATGCGGGATTTTTTTCGGAGATTCTCAACATTAGTGCCATTGGAAGGCTTTGTTTGTTCAGGGTGAGTCGCAGACTCGGCTGAGGTGTGGTCTATATTCTCAACCACAATTCCTTGTGGTTGTAACGAATTATCGGCCTGAGGCAAATTAGAAGAAACTGAAGGGACCAACTCCAGCTCTTCAAAGAGATCATGGTCCCTCTTTCGTGAGTATCCTTTTCCCTTTTGGATGTTGGACATGTGGAGTAGGACTGTGTTTTACGGGACATCATCGCGATGTCACACGGTTATACTATCGCGCGTCACCCAATAGACATCTCATCCTCCACCATGTCCTTAATACCTCCTAAAAAGAAGGGGAGAAGATACTCTCGAATTGCTCCCAGTGACGACGAGAGCTCATCTTTTTTCACCCCGAGCCCTATGATGGGCTCCAAAGAAGGATACTCCGCCTCTGAATTGGATCTCCAGAGCTCCTTGGTCATTGGCAATGAACCTACGTACATTCCTCCATGGACGGAACCATACGTGATTGGAATCGCTGGATTTTCTGGATCCGGAAAAACCTCTGTATCCCAACGTATAATCCAAGAACTTAACCAGCCATGGACAGTGCTATTGCTGTTTGATAATTTTTACCAACCTTTGTCGCCAGAGTCGTATAAACTTGCGTTGGAGGGTAACTACGATTTCGACACCCCAAGCTCTATCGACATTGATCTCGCAGTTGAAGTTCTTAAGTCGTTGAAGCAAGGTAAAAAGACAGAAATCCCAGTGTACTCGTTTGCGGAGCACAAGAGAACCGACAAGAAGATCACCATCTACGGGGCTACAATTATCATCATCGAGGGTATTTATGCTTTGTATGACCAAAGACTTATGGACTTGATGGATATAAAGGTGTTTGTGGATACGGAATTGGACTTGTGTCTCACGAGAAGACTCACGAGAGACATTTTATTCAGAGGCCGAGAGATTGAAGGAGTGCTTCAGCAGTGGGAAAGATTTGTCAAGCCCAGCTCTGTTTACAGTGTTGCCCCTACCATGCAAAACGCCGATCTTGTGATTCCACGTGGTCTTGACAATTCTATCGCCATCGAACTCATGATCAAGCATATCCAGAACAAATTGACATTGAAAAGCGAGTTGCATCTTAAGAGACTCAAGGCATTGGGTCTTAGCAACAGGAAAGACCTTTGCAGTCTTTCAAACTTGAAGCTTCTCCCCAAAAACAATCACACTGCCGGAATCCACTCGATTCTTCTTGACTCTCGCACCGAACGCTCCGACTTCATCTTCTACTTTGACAGAATTGCCACTCTTCTCATCGAACTGGCCCTTGAGCAGCTTACCTGCTTCGAGGAAACGACCGTGTCTTGTGTTAAGGACTACATATTCAAAGGTCTTAAGCCTAGCCAGGATATGGCTGCGGTGAGTATTATTCGGTCGGGTGACTGCTTTATGAACTCGCTTCGCAAGACGTTTCCCGACATTCCCATTGGCAAGCTCTTGATCCAGAGCGACTCTTTGACTGGCGAGCCCCAGTTGCACATGGAGTCATTGCCTCGAATGGCGCCAAACTCACGGTATTTCTTGTTTGATGCACAAACCATCAGCGGGGCCGGGGCTATCATGGCAATCAAGGTATTGCTTGACCACAAGGTGGAGGAAAAGAACATTGTTTTGATTACATACTTGCTGACGGAAATTGGATTGCGTCGTATTTTCCGTGTGTTCCCTAAGGTCACCATTGTGGTGGGCAAACTTAGCAACATGGAGGAGGTGAGCCCAGAGTTCAACAGCGAAGGATTCAAGGACAACCAATGGATGTTCCGCAACCGGTTTGTTGATTCGCTATACTTTGGCACCGACAAATTTTCATCCTGAGAGGCCTCCCGGAAACCATTCCATTGCATCACCTATATTTACACTAGAATTAATAAATAAGTTAACAAGTCGACTGTTCTCCTGACTCGCTCACATCTTTAGGACATTTCGGTATAAGAAAGCGTAGGGCAACCGAGTTGCGGCGGTGGTGGTTTCTTGCATCATGGCATTCTTGGTTGTGGGACAGGTCGAAGTTGTAATCATTGAAGGTGTTCAAATCACAAATGGCATACTCCCGGGTATAAATAGCACTGTCACTATTGGCCCTAGGATGAACGGGCGATGGCAGTTCTGGGACTGTGTTCGGATCCAGATTGTCAACAAGAAACGCTGAGCGAGGCTCGTGTTGTACTTCTGTCCCTGGAGGAGACTCAGTCTCTTTTTCCACGGCTATGGAGAAGCGTCTGGATGGTGTCTGTAGGGACATGTTGCAGGACAGGCGAAAAACCAGATTCTCAGGCTCAATAGCTAAGCTATCTAGACAAGGAAGAAAAGACGGTGGACACAGTCAGAAGAGCAAAGAATTAGGGACGGTATCGAGCAGAAAAGAGAGAATAGATAAAGAATACTCTAGATTGCACACGCTTTTAATAGGTTTACGGCCCAACATTGTTTTCATACCCCTGGTGAAAGATTGCCTTACATGTACCGCGGGTTAAATGCGCGCGGACGCACTTGTCAACCTGTATCTCTATCGGATAACATGGGGTGATTAGTACGCGGCCACATTGGGGAATGACCTTGTGGTGTCCGTTTGGCCGAAGCTGTTGTGGAGTGGCACGCTGAAGATGAATCGCTAAAGACAGAAGATCAAATGGTGGACGAAGCAACGGCCAAATTATGAAAGGGTGACGGATCGGGGATTTGCACAGGGGAGATATGCAGTAGGGTAGCCGCATTTTTCACTAACCAAGTTGCTTGTCGTAGAGGGGAACGCAGACAAAAGAAATTGCAGAGAAAAAAAGACCGCAAAGGAGCAACAAGCAACAGCTAAGGCAATCGAGCAAAGACTATTAAGCTGGAGAGAGCGACATTCAAATGGTAATTTTCTATGATTGCTGCTGAGATTGCTGCTGAGATCGCTTTGGTAATTCCACCATTGCACATTTTTCCTCACATTTGTACTTGTAACAATCCGCGGCGATTGCGGCCCGTTTACCGATTGAGACCCATTTAACGGGCTCAATCGCCTCTGTTTTTAACACCTGGAAAAATTCACATATGCGTAACTCGGGGCAGACTCCACCCACTCCACCATGATTGCAATCTTGTCCGAGAATTACTTCTGCCTCGTCACAAGTGTTCAATTCTCTTTACTAACCGTTTTCCCCATTATTTTCGCGCCCACCACCAGGTTCCTATTTGTTACCCGGCGGCTCATAGCAGATTGCCGGTAACGAGCACTGAAGAATATCAGTAAAGAGCGGAAATCAAGAACCACATCACCACTCAAGATGTAACTTAAACCCAATGTTCCCCACAAGGATCATCAGTGGTTCTTATCCAAAACCTCCTTTATGCCACGAGGTTAGGCTACCAGCCACATCACTGCTGTGTCCGGATATAAGGATCCGTTCCCAAGTCTCCACTCCCCACATTTCGAATCAATGTGGCATTAGCCTACGTAGTTGGACTTCACCCGCACCAGGTCACGTACAATAGTGGGCCATTACTGCAAATGCGCGAAAAGACACCGGTGCGGTCACGGTAAAACGAAACCGTTTTCTGCCGAAACAACACACCCGATTGTCGGATTTAGCCTCTCTGAAAAAAAATTTTGCGGGGTGACGGCTTGACCACTGTCAGTGCCATTTCTGGGCCCACTCTGCAACCACAATTCGGGTAATCGGTAGATAAACGGAATCCTGCGAAAACGCCAAAGCGGGAGAGATCAAATCACCAAAGCGATTGGAGGGTATATTGGGTGGGACATGTACTATCGCTTTATGGCACCCAAACGCATTGGAGATTTTGCCAATCTAATTCCGGATGTAGGACACGAGTCCGGAAAGAGAAGCTAGCGCATACTCGGAAAAACTGAGACGATGCGGCTTACACGAAATGCCTTAGACATGGGGAAAAAAGCACGTACAAAGCCCCCGATTTCACTAAAACCACGACATATACACTAGCGCAGAAAAAAATAGCCCCATCCTGCTCAATTGCGATAGCAGAATCAGCCGAAGCATCTCACCCGCTTCGTACAATTTCCAAAATAATTGGCAGTAGGGCACCCAATTAAATGCGAGCTGACGGATACGGTAGTTAAGTACCGAGACGCTTACATCGACTAGACAAGTAAGAAAAAAAAACTGGCCCGTGGTCAGAGAAGATGCGATACTGCCATCTCCAACGCACACCATGAGTATGCGGAGAGGAGTTTTCGGCGATCGTCCGAAGCCGATCACCTAATTGTGTGATCATCCACAATGGTTGATACTCCGCTTTTACCCAAATATGGATGGAGAACAAGAATTTATGCAGGTCATTCACTCGAACATCCAAGTGCTTATCTACCGCCTCAGAGAACTGAAAAAAAAAAACATCCCCGAAGAAATTTCGACAGCAGAAGTTTTTTTTTTCTTTTCACTATGAGTTCGATCAGTCTTTGCTCTCGTGCACTCATTGCCAGACGATTTCTCTCGGGCTTCAAGCCTGCTTCTCCACTCACCACTTCGGACTTGAACGAGTCAACACTCGAGGCGAAGTATGCGGTCAGAGGAAAAATCCCCATTCGTGCTGACGAGTTGAGATCCAAAATTGACCTGGACCCCGAAGGCCATGGATTGCCATATGACCGCATCATCAGTGCCAACATTGGTAACCCACAACAATTGGACCAGCAGCCATTGTCTTGGTACAGACAGGTGTTGTCGTTGATGCAATACCCTACTTTGATCTCCAAGATTGGATTGTTGGAGAAGGATGTTGCTGATACATTATACGCTCCTGACGTTCTTGCAAGAGCTCGTACGTTGTTGAAGACCACCGGTTCTATTGGTGCATACTCTGGTTCTCAGGGTGACATCACCGTGAGAAAGTCTGTGGCCAACTTCATTTCTCAACGTGACGGCTACCCTGCCCACCCCAACGACATTTTTTTGACCAGTGGTGCTTCATCTGCGGTGCTGTACTTGATTCAGGTCTTGTCCTCCGGCAGCAATGCCGGCTTCTTGATCCCTATTCCCCAATACCCATTGTACACCGCTTCCATTGCGTTGAATAATGCAAAGCCAGTGGGATACTTCTTGGATGAGAGCAACCACTGGTCGACTGACCCATCTCAAATCCGTGAATTGATCTTGAAAAACAAGCTCAAGGGCGTTGACCTCAAGGCATTGGTGGTCATCAACCCAGGTAACCCTACTGGTTCTATCTTGACCGAGGCTGATATTGAAGACATCATTGACATTGCTGCTGAATACGGTCTTGTTTTGATTGCCGATGAGGTCTACCAGGAGAATGTTTTCGAAGGTGAGTTCGTTTCCATGAAGAAGGTCTACTCCAAGATGGTGAAGCAAGACCCAGAAACCTACAAGAACGTTCAGCTTGCCTCTTTGCACTCCACCTCCAAGGGTGTGAGTGGCGAGTGCGGTCAAAGAGGTGGCTACATGGAGTTGGTTGGCTTCACTCAAGAAGTCAGAGACGTTATCTTCAAATTGGCATCTATTAATCTTTGTCCCGTCGTGTCCGGCCAGGCTCTTGTGGAATTGATGATCAACCCACCTAAGAAGGGTGACCCATCTTTCGAATTGTACGAAAAAGAAACCACTTCCATCCATAGGGACTTGATGAAGAGAGCTTCTCTCTTGTACCAGGCTTTCTGCAACATGGTTGATGTCAAGTGCCAGAAGCCACAAGGGGCCATGTACCTTTTCCCCTCTTTGTTATTTACCAAAGAGTCTTACCCAAGATTGTTTAAGGAGGCCGACTCGTTGAACTTGACCGCGGATGAGTTCTACTGTACGGAATTGTTGGAAAACACTGGTATTTGCTGTGTTCCAGGTAATGGTTTTGGTCAAGTTCCCGGCACTTATCACTTGAGAACGACGTTCTTGCCACCAGGAACTGATTGGATTGATAAATGGTCCGAGTTCCATGCCAACTTTGTCAACAAGTACAAAAAGTAGTGTCTCCTCTCGTTACCTCTAAGTTACAACTTAGGAGATGATATATTTATTCTGGAAAGTATTTTAGTAATCTTAGCATGCTTTAGTCTGACTTAGGCTTTTTCACAGTAGCAAATTGGCCGAATGCACAAGTGGCAGCGATAGTTAACCACGCGGGGAGCCAGCCCAAGGAAATAACAAACCATGTCCAGCATTGCATATCCCTCCAGGCAGACAACAATCCTAACATTAAGGAAACAATCTGCTCATACTTACCATCCAGGAGAGAATAGCCTAAGATCAAAATAGCAGTTAATGGTGATGATGCCACAAGACAAAGAGAAATTTTCAATCTGGATCTTGTAGACATATCATTCTCTTGAATGCTCAGCTTAATCAATGGTGGGATGAAAGTCAACGGAAGAGCGCAGATTCCGAGGCACAATGCTAACGAGAAATGCACAATAAGCAAACTGACAATGAGCATAGAGATGAAATATAATGCAAATGCAAGAAGCAGGTAAGACATAGTTTGTGAAAGCTTTCCTTGTGACTTGCGGCTGGCCAAGGGCATGAAGGAAAACACAGTGGATGCGGCGAGCAAAACTGCCGTAAGAATGGATACCTGGTCAGCAAAGTAGATGACAAACTGAGTGAGAGAGACACCCACCACGGAGCAGATGAATTCCACCCCGCTGAAAGATGTAAACACGAGACCAATGTTTCCCACGTATTCCTTCAGAGAAACCCCAATGGCTAATGTGTAAATAGAGCTGATGGCAAACGAAGCAGCTAAAAGCACAGCCGAAGGCAAGTAAGTGCCTATCGAAACGAAGTTGAGTGGGGTAAGCATAAGATAGAAGAAAAACGACTGATGGAATTTCTCAAGCAAGTTGTTCACCGCCCTAAATGTCGAATCCACAAGACGACCAATCTGAGTAATATCTGGACCACCAGTTCCCACAGCCCGGATGGTCACCGCTTGGATTTGCCAGCCGGAAAAGCTCTCACATCCAGATCCACTGGAGCTTATTCCAGTGACAGTGAGACTCAAAATTCCTCTGAGTAAAGTCCGCAACCTAGTATAGTAGTTGTTGGTATCAAGTTCCTCAACCGGAGTGCCTTGGATGCTGACCTTAATATTTTCATTTCGCGCAACGGTAGTGATAGTATTGAGCACGTCCAAGTTTGGCAATTGGCCATTAAGGCCTTCATAGTTGAGCTCCATGTAGTCAAAGTTATCATTTGGCAATGCATACTCTAAGACAATCGCAGCTTCGATCGAGCCTGGAGTATCATCCAAGTTTGTGTGATACGCTTCGACCCAATTTCTAAGAACAGTATGCCCATCATGAGGAAAAACGAAGATAATGTTTTTCTGCCAAATAGTCATTCTGCTGAAATACCGAGCCAAGGCAGCCGCGATAGACATTGCACCTATGTTGGCCATACCATCAGATGTAAAGTAGGGCACAACAAGGGCGAGAGACTCAGTATTATCTCCACGGGATGCATGCATCACACCATACATTGTCTCTTGGTGGGTTTGCGCGTCCTTATGGTAATGGATCTTCAATCCTACTTCCTGGAGCCATGATTCTAATGTAGGATTTGACTGGGAAAACTCTTCAAAGTCCCACTTGGAAACCTCCATCCGGTAGCCACGAACAATATTCCACTCGCTTTCTCTAAAATACGAAATAACCTGACCAGGCATCAATGCATTCTCGGAAATGTATGTGTTTCTGTATTGGCCGTCCATAGGCAACACTAGAAGCCAGGCAAAACTTGCAATGGCCAAAAGAAAAGACACAAAGGGTAGAGCTCTGATAATCTTAGGCAAGAGCCCAAGCTTATGAACAGTACGTAGAATGGATTCTGCTAAGGCCATTCTTTCCTTGATTCGTGGAAGTCGCTTACAACTCGTGAAGTTAGCGGTGGCTCTAGGTGTACGGGTTTGCACCTCACTGCTATATTGAATCAAGTGGGACCAGTAAAAAGCCGTTTGAAAGATAATGGTTAGCTGGGAAGTGGTGTGAAATAGACAAACAACTTTACTGAAACAAAAGAAAGTACATAGATTAAAGAAAACTCGATACCTAAATCAAAGTCTGATGGTGGGTGGCTCTCCACCAGAAACAAAACGCGTCAGTGTGCACACCACCATAGATCCATTCTTATGTCCAAAGTAGTTCACGCCTATCGTGAACTATATCGGAAAGTTGGAAGGCTTCCTTTGGATAACCGAAGCTTGAATATTCTCAGGCAGAACGTTAGACATGAGTTTTGCTGTGGGAAAGATGTTCACAAGCATGCGGGTCTAAATCCAAAGTTGTTCCTGTCATTCCTCTCCCTCTTGGATGATATCTTGATTTACCGAAAATATAAGCGGATGGCAGATCTTCTTGATCTAATTTATAAGCCAAATCGAAAAATTCCTGATTGGGTTACGCAATTTTGCTCCTACAAGTATTCAACATGGAAGGATACATGGCCACAAGTTCATCTCTTGAATGAGTTTGGAAATGAAAAGAGTAAAGCTCTCTATAGGGAACAACTCCGAGAACTGGAGCCAAGAATGGATTTTCTGTTGATGAAAGAATTGAATATTACATTGCCCGAAGGTGAAAGCGTTTTGACGCCTCTACCGAGAAGTAGTTCGCAATCCGATGGGAAGGCGGAGGTCTTGGCGAGGGCACAAAGGTTGCATGGGTTTGTTCTTGAAAATGTCGATGTGTTGCTGGATTTGAAAATCCTTCCATTTGAAGTTCACTATGAACCAACGCGATTGGGCCTACCTCTCAGTGTGGCAGCCAGAGAGACTAAACTTAAGGAGAAGGTTAACTATGCGAAGGGTCTTGTACGGTCATTCCGGCCCGTTGAAGAAGAGGACTTGAAACACCTTATACGTGTCGCTTCAGGAACAGAAATTGACGCTGATACTTCAATTAATGCCGAATTTCACCGATTTATGATTCGTCATAGTAAGAGTGAGCTGGACAATGTCTCTCCATTTGAAAAGAAATACGTGTGGCAAAAAAGATTAATTCCGGACGAAAGAAACATTAGATTCTATTACAAGCAATATGTTCTGAAGCAGTTTTATATAGATGGGGCTGGAGACTACCGCACAAGTCCAGCCAAAAACTTTTATGACTAATTACAAATTAAATACCATATATTGCTTTTTTGAAGCATCCAAAACATATCCAAGAATACGCGACAGCTCTTGTGTTCCACTAATGGACATGTATAACGGCTTTTTGACGAAGGAAGACTCGTCAAAATTCATGGTTTTGGTCACCTGAGCTTTCTTATTAGTGTAATCAACTTGGAATAACTCGAGTCTAAAGTTCGATTCCAAATCCTTCAATAGAATTAAAATGCTGTCCTGGCTGATCGTTTCATGTGAGATTATATCTCCAGCAAGATGAAGATCAATTTCTTCTTTCTTTGACCCTTCAACCCGAATTACCGTAAGCTTACCATCTTTCACACACGTTACAATAGAGATGGGATCAAATAATTTCAAACTGCAATCAGTTCCTGCAAATTCGGCATCAATAACGACAGACGCCTTGAAGTTGAATTTTGCCGTTAGATGGCTTTGCAATCCTTTCAAAAGGTGTGCGTTTATCAGTTGAATCAAATTGTTGATACTTAGCTGAAGATCTGAATCTTTTTCTCTCCCTATAAGAACTTCATTATTCGATGTTTCAATAGGTAGATGCGATAAAAGAGCAGGGTTGAGCATATTCATTTCAGTGTAATCAATAATTTCCGATGCTTTAAAATCCACGGTAGGGTGCAGCGAGAAAAATGACAGTGGATCAGAATCTTCTTTCGAAAGCTTCTCAATTACCTCCACCCTCAACCAGTTCAAAGTTTTATTGAAGCCTTCCAGGTCATCGTTAAGCTTCCAAATGAACTCGTAAAATTTTTTGATTAGATCTTGAGAAAGCTCGATCGTACTTGTGATCGCATCAAGAGAAATTCCAAATGACAAAGAATTAACTGCAATTTCCGCTTGAACCACACCTTCTAGGTCACTCAATATCACAATCAACTTTTCAAGAGCTAAAATTATTTGAGTAAACAGTGTTTTCCGTGCATGGTCTATGGCCCCATTACCCACTGTAGAAACTTTAAGAAGACCTCTTTCACCAAATTGGTTAAGCCAAAAGTCTTTCAAGTTCGCGGGAACAAGACCAGATAGTAACATGTACATGAATGAATCTATTATTTTTTCCTCTACTTCGTCTGGATGAGGGAAGTTTGTAGTTAAGTCAACACTTGCATATAGAGAGTCTTTTAAATTGCCCAAGTGGCGATCAAGGAGGGTAATGAACTCTTGTGCCTCCTTTATTATATTTTGAAATTGCTCATTGATGTGATTGGTGATGGATATGAGTGTTGCGCTCCATCGAATAATAGTAATGAGATGCATCCGTTCATTAGACCCGACGACATCCAATTGTAAATCTCTAAGGCTCAACCGGCCATTCTCATCATCAAAAAGTAGCTTGTGGCAGAACAAGTCATCGGTGACTCCATGCGTTAAAACTTTACAATTCTCCGGTACCTCGATGTCCGGAACTGTAAACAAATTATCGAAAGTTATAGACATTAGCGAATTAGAGTTCACCACCATTAAGCAATCAAGAAGCGATTCGTTTTCACTTGTGTTGGTGACAGGTTGAAATTTGACTGATTGTGTCTTGGGCTCAGTCCCCGAAGTATCTATTTCGTTTGCAAGTTTGGGCATGTTAGCAAATGTATCCACTTTGAAAAACTGTAGATGCTCTGAGTCAAAACTTCTTGATGATGGAGAAATATTGACAGAACACCAATTGGTCAATGTTATAGGTAGTACAGTACTTGTAGTGAAAGTATTGACGAGCGCCCCGTTATTGGAGTCATAGACTTTCACGAGATTATCAGTACCAGAAACAGCGAAAAACTTTCCGCTATGATTCCACACAAGGTGAAGTACTTCACATCGATTATTAATGGAATAAACACGCTCACCATTCACGCGGAACACCCAGATTGAGGTTTTGTTCATGGACACAGCGAAAAGATCCATTGTGGGACATAAGGAGAAGATTTTCCCATCTGGGAATCCCACGAACGTATTTGAAGCTATGATATTAAAATTGTCATGAGGTAGGGTTGACATTAGAGATTACTATTGGTCTCGGTGTTTGTACTTTGATTTGAATGTAGCGAGAAGCTTGTATACATCACAGGTGTAATCAGAGTAGCGCCTCGCCTTAACTGAGAAAGTACTTTACAAGAAAAACAAATTAAGTTAATTCCATATCACATAATCATACATTAACCCAGGATAATTAATAATACAAAAAAAATCGTTAAGTCGTTAAATAGACTTCTTCTTGAAACGCAAAGAGAAGTTGCGGCCAAACAGCCTTTTACCCTCAGGGAAGTTTGGCGATTTAGCCGTAGGTATAGTCAAATCATCAACTGAATCGCCGAGCAGTTGCTTCAGCAATTCAAGTCCCAAAGATGTCGGTGTAAGCGGCGAAGGAGGCACTCCGGTACTTAAATTCTCTTGACTATTGAGAGACAGTGAGGAGCGGAAATATTCGAAGAAACTCTTCCTCTTATTGCGCTTGGATATAATGGATGTCGAGTCCAATTCAGTATTTGGTGAAGCGTAATATTCTGCTCCACGCGAGTCTGCAATGGCTGGAGATAGCTTGTCCGGTTCTGGGACGGTGGGTATAATATGGATGTTATCTGATTGACGCTTTTCTTTAACAGGGATGCTAAAGTAATTGTCAATGCCGAGATTTTCCGAGGAAGCAAACTTGTCATTGCTTTTAGCACTGAGAAAGGACATTCTCTTTGGGCGATTCACAGGGATATTGTAGTTATCCCAGAACATCGATAATCTATTGGAGATTGAAGTCTTCCGTCTGGCATCCGTTGAAGCTTTAGGAGAGGAGCCCTGGTTTGAAGAATAGATTGTGAGGGGCGAAGCTGTAATGGAGCCACTTGGAGAAATAGACATAGAATCTTGCTCAGCGGTGTGAAGCCCACCAATGATTTCTTCGTAGTAGGAAAACTTGTCCACAAAAGCATCAAAGTTCTCAACCAATATCGTCAAAACACCTCTAAACTTGGGCAAGTCATCCAAGCTGGTATTGTGGAAGAGATAAGGCTGGAAGATAATAGACAGATTTGATATGGACATTTTCGTCTTTTCCTGGTGTAGCGAGAGACGCTTCATGATGGACAACCAGTAAATGAAGAACAAGTTCTTGCACTCCAAATTATTGACCATTATGCACCGCGCAATAGCGTCTATGAATGTTTCTGGATCTATTACAGTGTTGTCAGGTTCCAGTTCCGCTACAGACAGTAGCGAATATGAACCCACTGACGTATTTGCGCTCTTGAACGACCCATCACTGGACTCGTCACATTTGCGGCTGTGGGAATCATACTCTTGGAGTATTTCTCTCAAGACACGCGACGAGAATAACCCATTCATGGAATCCAAGTAGTCACGCAAAAATTTCTTGACAATACCACAGACATCATGGACATTTGGCAGTTTTTCGGAGGAGTATAGCCAGTCATGATAAAGCGAATAGTTCTCTCCCACGCCCTTCATTCGGCGGGCAGACCCACTGACACGGAAAATTCCCTCCACAAGACCATTAGCGAAGATAAAACACATACATTCATCTAGAAGAGCCGGAACTTCCACCGTCAAGCCCCGAAATTTGATTTTAGCGGATCTCATCAGTGGATTACTCTGACTAGAGCCAGGAGTCTTCAGCACAGGTTGGCTCATTTAGGGGCTAAATAATGTGGAGTATTTTGGAGGATGGGTCGCGTGTGAAAGTAAGCGCGACTATATTTTGCGGAGATAGTACAATAAGATGATGTGGATGTAGATTTCAGATAGCTGATGCGGCCCTAGTAAGTTGAAGGATGTGGATTGATCGGCAAAAGGAGAAAGTCAGAAAAAGGATATAATAACCAGCGGAAACAAAAAAAAAAAAAGTTAAAAACAGATCAAATTCTAGCATTTCGCCCTTGGCTTGTGACCTCCACGTCTAAAGACCCAATAGGGAAAAAAAAATCTAATTTGTGCACCTGCGTGCAGGACACGTTATTTTTAGTTCTCCATGCACACTCTCAGGCACAGCGTAGTAAATTCGATTCTATGTGCCATACGCGCCTGGTAAAAAATAGATCTAGGCACAATTCTACATACTCGGTCCCAAGCAAGGGAGACAACCATGTATGATACTCAACCCAAGTGTGGTCAGCAACAGGCGTACTCGGTTCTGGCTCGAACAGAAAAGAAACTTTGAGTGATATGGTGATGTCATCGCCGGTTTGAAATTATGCAATGAGCCAATGACACAGCCAACAAAAAAGAAATGACCATACCAAGCAATAATCTGTTTACGCCACAGAGGCGACTCTGGGTGTTTGAGAATATGGCAAATTGTGTACTCCGACTTGTGTGGCTCTACATCAAGACGTACCTTTCAAGATTTCATCTTGCGCCGTTGCTGGGGTAAGAAACGCTTATGACCGGCATCTTATCTCGGCTGGACAGCGTTTTTCTCCCTTGCGCGAGAATTCTCGGTTGAGGCAATGGCTAGAACTTGGATTCCAGTACAATACTCCGCTTAAGGGGATGTCCACTGAACGTGGAAATGATCCATACTATTTGTCCTTTCGTAAGTCTATCGTTGCAGGAAGCAATTTCCCAACGCGTGCCGCGGCTACTAGTGTATGGGCTTTACTATAATGCGGAACTCGCGTAAAACCGAATTCACAACAAAGTATTGGTGCAATTTCAATTCGATTTCGCATGACTCCATCCAGAGGACGAAGTACAAGAGGAGAAGTATGAGAGGGAGAACAACAAGAAGCGACAATAGCATGGTTCCTATGTTCTACAAACTATTGTGCGAATTGTCCTCCTTATTGTTGCAAGAGAAGTCTAGGTTTGGTATTGTCTTTACTGAATTAACGTTAGCATGTAAAAACGTTATTCGGTGCAAGTACCCCCACTATAATAGAGAAGATAACAGAGCCTAGAACAAATGAAGCCTACCGTATGCGCAGAGTGTTTCGTCATCATCTTCTGCTCCTCAGAAGACTTTATGCAGAAAACGAAGCCATTAGCGTCACGTGCAGCCTCGTTTTGCTGACGTGGGTTCCATGGCGACCTGGCCCGTATGTCAGTAGCTGATACCAGTGCTCGTAGGACGCAATCACCGTATCTTCGTCAACCAAGACACAACCAGGGACAGGCCGACGCATAAGTGGAATTCATTTAGCTCTTATTGCAGCATCTATATTTCCGGATCTCCCATTGCCTTTCCCACAACCCCCGATAAATATCGCACATTTTCTCTCGCATCCACATATACTTAGAAGCACCCACTGCACCTGAAAGGAAGAAAATAAACAAAAACTTTGTTCACTACGGCTCAAACCGTACCAGTAAAGTGAATTATCTGCGGCTAATGTTACTATAAGGTATGGATTGCATCGGCCTTCTTGGCCTGGGACCGTTGCGTCACCGATTGTTCACACTAGCGCCTTGCACCTATGCACACCGTAAATGCCCTTCCGAATCAGACCCCTGGCACGCGGAATACAATACAAGAGGCGACTCCTACCGAAGAATGCTCAAAGTTGCATATGTGGCTCCAGATCTAGTCCCCACATCGCGGCAGCGAAAGAAAACTCCTAACCGGCAACCAAGCTCCTAACTCCTACCAGCGGGACAATTTATCACTATTCGCCTCACGTGCGTGTCTCGCACGTGCGCATTGGCACGTGCCTTTCCTCACTCACTCCATCAAATTTTTCTTCGTCTACGGCTCCATACTAACATAAACCATGTTGGCTGCATCGCTCCAAAGGGCTGTCAGGCTTCCTGCGCCGCTTCTACGCAGCTTCTCCACAAGGCAATCCCTTTACAATGCCGTCCCTGGTTCTCGCCCGTCTCCCAAAGACCATGCGGTGAAGGATCCTAAGATCTTAGCCAAAAGAGCCCAGGCTAAAAAGGCCAAGCAAAAGCAACCGCCATCAACCCACGCGTTGTATATGGAGGTTCCAGCAGCGATGCGTTACATGCGTGCTGCCGAAGTGGGCCAGCCTGCGAAAAAGACCACTGTGTCTGTGCAAATCACCGTTCTTCCTGAGAAGGGCTCTACTCCATTGCAAGGAAAAATCTTCTTCCCAAAACCTATCAAGGACAACAAGGCTGTTGTGTTCACTCTGAGCGAAGAGGTGCGCGCCCAACTCCATGCTCTAGACGAGAGAATTCTTGTTGGAGGTGCGGAATTGGTGGAGCAGATCCAGCTGGGTGCAGTGGACCTCAGCAAGTTCAACCAGTCCTACGCTACCCCCGAGATGGTTGCGTCTCTCCGGCCTATTGCCCGTACGTTGGGCCCTAAGGGATTGATGCCTACTGCTAAGAGAGGTACTGTTGCCGACAACATTGTTCTGATTATCGAGGAGAACTTTGGCGCGTTCAACTTCAAGCAAAAGAACAACCTTTTGAGTATTCCCGTTGCGCGCTGCGACTTTAGCGACGAGGAGGTTATTCGCAACATCCAGGCAGCATCTGAGGCAGTGTACACCAGCCAGCCACCAGGAACCAAGAAGCCAAACTTGATTGGCCAGTGCAGTTTGAGCAGTACCTTGGGTCCTGCGGTGGTGATTGACTTCAAAAACTAGAGCCACTCATGTATATATTTTCCATTGAACTATCCAAAGACGGCGTGATATACAGATCCTGTAATTCTCAGAAGTGTGTGAGTGGCAGTGTGCGTGTGTATGTATATGTGGATTTGCGAGAGCTAGTGCATCGTATGAGTAAATGTTCCAGGAGGGTGATGCTTAGTGGATTCGGATTTATCAAGAGGACGCGAGCCGTGATAAGAGTCACCGTGGTCAGTCGTCTGCAAAGTACGATGGGGTACGAATGCAGCCGGAATGGTTTGATTATTTTTTTTGGGCTGACGTCTGCAACTTAAAACTGACCATCTGAACAGGCAAATGGGTGACGCACCAGAGGTTACTAATTGCGGGTCAGTCAAGTTAGATCTGGGCTGATGTCACCTTAAATGTCCAAATGGTAACTCTTGGCGAATGATTTTTCGTGGCGAGCTATTGTGGCAGACGTATATTTGCTTGTGGTACAGAACACAGATGCCGTTGGTGCAGTGAGATGTTGGCTTGCACGCATTAATGCGGTACTATCTTAAGGATGCGCACGATCACGTCGTCGGAGTATTTTCTGGGCCGCTGCATAAAAGTACGACAATCCAGATCCACATCCCGGACGTGGTCCAGGGGCAAACGGTGTGTTTATGTCGGGCTTGTTCTCAGTCTAATACGTAGGCAACAACGTCACACTGCACCATGCATAGCCACCGTATAATGGACTCCACCGAGTTTGTGGGCTCCACTCCCCGTCTGCATGGACGGCAGATTGCGCAGAGCTATTCTCTCGCACAGTTCCAGTTTAATGCAAAAGGGGTATCCGAATGCCCCCGTCCGGCTCGGCAGAAGCTTCCACCCACGCCACGCCTGTTCCACGAGTGGTACCTCATTCGCTTGGTAGCAACTCCGCATGGAACGGAGTCCGTACCGCTGCCATGCAATGACATAGGACTCGCTTCACCGTTCTTCGGCGTCATAGTCAACCGTCCGTGTGTCAGCCAGATGCGCGCTTGGATCTACCTTCCGGGGCGTGAAGGCAATCGATGGGGCGGAAAGCACATTCTGCGCTGTGCGCACCAGTGGAACTGACGTGGGGCAGATACGGTTGCCAATCGCAGAGTTTGAATTACGGGGCGCCTTGTGGATATGTAAGGATGCGTATCGTCATCACCCAATTCCACTTGTGGCGGGTTCTCAGGTCACAATAGGCGCCTCTTTGCGGTAGTGACCACCTTGGCCAGATGTACTTGAATTCACTCGCAGGGTTTGGCGCGCCCACAGGGTTATGTTCCCTCTCGCACATGATACGCCCTCAAACTACGGATTATTTGTCATTTTTACGCCGTGGCCACTTCGCTTCTAACCAGCCGTAGACATTTCTGCACCACAAAAAAAATACGCGTCCCGCCCACTCCGTAGCACACCCTCACTTTCGCTGCAACCTTGTGCTCGCGCCGCAACCTTTTTTGGTTTTTTTTTTTTTCTTTTTTTTTTTCTGCGATCCTGGTTTGTTCTCGCGGTGCAGCAGCGGTGTGCCGGACGAATGCGGCTTCAAGCACAGCGTCAAAAGTGGAATAGAAGAGTGCGTGATTACCGTCCGGCACACACACATGCATCTAAACCCAGGCCCCACTGTCACTTGCTCCAGCACCTTTCTCCTTCGTCGCTGCGTTTCATCCTTTGCAACTCCCTCTGCCTCCGGCTGCTTCTCTCCCTGGTGCACCCTTACCCTGCTTTCCTCCGCACCCCTCCTTGTTGACGCACTAGCTCCTACTTCTGTTACCAGCACCGCCCCGTTTACTGTGCACCTCTCTCACCGCTCCAGTCCACACATCCCCAGTGCCCTCGCCGTTCCCAGCGGTGCCCGCGCCTCATGAAGCTGCCCACCAGACAGTTCAAACCGTCCAGCTCATCACCGTTGTCAGTGGCCCAGGAGTTGGAGGGGCGCACCATCACAGTTTCGGCCCAGCAACCGGCGTCCCCCTCTCCGCTGCCGCCGCTTTCGGAGGATGACTTCTATGACTACGGCGGCCCGCCCGAGGAGAGCGACACCGACAGCGACAGCGACGCAGCACATCCGCTGAAGGCCATCCCGTCTACTCTCCTCAACAAGCTCGTGACGTTTCCTCTCTTCAAAGACGCACCCAAGTCGTTCCACACCAAGGTCGGCGCCAAACTCAAGCTCGTGCAGTACCACCCCCAGGAGTATATCATCAAGGAAGGCGACCCTGCGTTGTCCATGTACTGGATCTTGAAAGGCACTGTGAGCGTCACCTCCACCGACGGTGAGTCTGTGTATGCGGAGTTGGCTCCCGGCGCCTTCTTTGGCGAGATTGGCATCTTGTTCAACCGCCCGCGCACGGCCACCGTGGTCGCCAGCCAGAGAGTGTTGGTGGGTGTGTTGACCGCAGACTCGCTCAACGGCGTGCTCCGACTGTATCCGTTGATCGAGCGCCGCATCCGTGACGAGGCCCAAGAGCGCTTGGCCATGCAAGAAAAAAAGAACAAGGCGGAAATCCCCATCGTGAAGCCCAGCAAGTCGCCCGCGCCAAACGCCCGTGCCTTGCTGCTAGCGCCGGTAGCTCTGCCGTTGTCCCAGCTCGCCAATGTGGCCCATAAGTCCCGCTCCATGGCCGCCTTCTCCTCTGCTGATAACGTCGACCAGACGGTATCCATCCAGGGCTCTATCAAAACCGTGCCCATTTTTCGCAATCTTCCGTCGCATATCATCCACAAGATGGCCTTAAGTGTAGAGCCCATCAACTTCACCCCGTTCCAGTACGTGTTTCGTAAGGGCGACTTGGGCTCCGACATATATTTCATCATGAGCGGCGAGGTCGAGGTTGTGGATTACTCCGGTCCCAGCATGAACATCGAAAAGGTGTTGGCCCGATTAAAGTCCGGCTCCTACTTTGGGGAAATGTCGTTTCTCGAATTTATCCAGGGTCACGTCAGCACCCCTCGTAGCGCCAGCATCCGTACCGTCACCTCAGTCGAACTCATAGTCATCCGTACCGACCAGCTAGAATCGGTCTGTACTCAATACCCTAATGTCGCGGAAGAAATCCGCCAAACTGCTAACGCGCGGAAGAACTCTAACCAAACAGCACAATCGCTGATGACTCTGGTGTTTTCTCTTAACCACAGCTGCCGCGAGCTCGATAAACGCATTCCTTCACCAGCAAAGTCGCCCCTTCTGTCAGACACTCAAGAATCACCCATCACACCGGGTAAATCCACCACAGATACTCCAGAAATCCCCTCGCGACAAATTGTCGCACCCCAGCCATCCATCTTCAATCCGACATGGAGCTTTTTCAGCTCCGATGAAAATCGAAGACCTAAGTCAAGATCTACCTCCCCTAGCGGCTCCATAGATCCGGAACCGCAATCTAAGGCGCCCTTAATTCCGAAACCAATCGAAATGCGAAAACGTATGTCTATTAGTGGTAGCATTTCTCCCCCTGTTCAGCGTTTGCCCGAGGGCCCATTAGACATTTCTGTTCCTCCGTTGAATCCTTCCGATCCTTTGAATACTTTCTTACCCCCAGCAAGTCGCAAGCAACCATTCCAGTATATGCCTCACTCCAAAAGAATCAAGTTGGCTAATTTGGCCGGGCGCAGAAGATCTTCGGTCTTAGTCAGCACCGGCTCCATCCCAGATAAAATTCTTTTGAAGGTTTTTGAATATCTCTCATTGCCTGAACTAATGAAATTGAGAGTTATTAGCAGACGTTGGAGACAACTCTTGTACGTTGCGCCAAATCTATTCCAGAAACTAGATTTAACTCCTTGGAATACTGTTGTTGATGATAATGCACTTATTTCAATAACTGACTTTGTTGGCGCTCGCCCGGAATTTATAAACATTTCTAGCTGTTTCCACGTCACCGATGAAGGTTTTAGTTACATGGTTAACGAAATTGGTATGTCAGGTACTATCAAAGTGTTGAAAATGAGATCGACGTGGGAAATTAGTGCAATGGCTATTATGGATTTGACATCTCGCTCCGTTGGAGGAAACTTGGAGGAAGTGGATTTATCCAATTGCCGTAAAGTCAATGACAATGTCGTTGAACGCTTAATTGGGTGGGATAACGGTGACGGGCAGCCTTCTTCCGTGGAAGGTGCCTATCACCACAATGAAGTGGGATCTAAGAATTTGAAGGTGGTTAATCTTGGCTACTGCAAACATCTAACGGACAATATCATGCACCATATATCAATGCACGCAAACATGAGATTGGAAAGTTTGGATCTCACGCGTTGCACTACAATCACTGATGCGGGCTTTCAGTACTGGTCATATCGAAGCTTTCCAAACTTGAAGAAGATGTCATTGAAGGATTGTACATTTTTGACTGATAAGGCCATCATTTCTTTGGTCAATGCGGCTCCTAATTTGGAAATCTTGGATTTGAACTTTTGTTGCTCGCTACTGGATGTTTCAGTCGAGGTTATAAGTCTAGGCTGCCAAAATTTGAGAGAGTTGGATCTTTCCTTCTGTGGTTCCGCAGTTAGCGACTCTTCGCTTTACACAATTTCGCTTAATTTGACCAACTTGGAGAAATTGGTCGTCAAAGGGTGTGTTCGTGTCACCAGAGCTGGAGTTGATGCGCTTTTGAGTGGGTATTCCCCTCTCAATTACATCAACATCAGTCAATGCAGAAACGCCCATGTATACCCTGGTGGGATTCCAGCACAAACATTGCAGATTAATCCAGCAACGAAGTCTGCCTTTGTCAGTGCTGGACCATATCAGAAGATTATCGAAATTGTCATTTAATATCTCTCCTTAGCTCATCTAGGCTATTCCCGAAGTTTTCTTCCTATACATTCGTTTATTAACTAGCGCTTTTAATGACATACATGATCCTCACGAAGTCAGTGATATGTAGGAATCTATCTTCTCTTCCTTCCTTTACTCTTATCCTCAAAATCGATGAACGTGATGGGTATGCCCTTCGTCTTCAAGTATTCCACGATAGCTGGCCCATGCGGACCTTGAACCATTACCTCCGTAACATTGGGGTTATGAACTGAAGGGTTGATAGCAGTTGAGCCTGAGCACAAATTCTTCAAATCTTCAGCCAAATCCTGCGGCCTGATGAAAAAGGTCTCAAAACACAGAACACTTGTAGTTTTCTTTCTTCCGAGCACATTCTGGGTAAGAATCTTAATCTTGGGTGGTTCTCCTTTATAGACGCGGGTTGAATTACTAAACTCCTCACCTGGTTTCAAAACGCAATAGTTTGGAGAGAATTTTTTCAAAAACTCATTGAACAATTTGTCTCTAGCGACCATTTCATCAGTGATTCCTGTAAGGGAGGCCAAATTAGAGTCCAAGTCTATCATCTTAGGGTTTCTCTTGTTTGGCAAAGAGCATGTTTTAATATAGTCATTCAAGAGTTCTTTTAACTCTTGCTTTGTGTACAATTTTAGGAAGTCTTTCTCCACTTTGTTGAAAATCATTCGTGACTTGTTGTTTGCCTTGTACAAAGAAAGCACGAGCAACTTCTTGTCTAGACTCTTTTTGCTTGGTGTAGCCTCTGAATTTGTTTCTTCCATCGTTTTATGAGGCACAAAGTTGGCCACCACCTCAGGTTTGATTGTAATTGATGTGACATTTACATCATCGCCTTTTCCTTTGAGGGTTAAGTAATTCATTTTTTCTAAAGCCTTCAAGAATTTTGCGGTCTTTTTCCATGATGATTTTTTGATATTGCAGTACTTGGGGTCCATTCGAGGGAAGTTCTTGAGCACATAGTCCGACATGAACTTCGAGGCAGACACGGGAAATTCCATCTCACTCTTCTTCACCGATTGGATAAATGCTCTGACAAAAAAATTGTCGATATCATCAACGGTCAAGAAATTTTCTTCCTCTTCTTCCACATCGTCTTTGTCAGGAGCGTCTTCATTTTCCTTCTGTTCTTCGCCTCCTTCAATAGATAGGTTTACAAAGTCCGCAAGCTCTTTGTTTTCATGAATCGCAGAAAGATTTCCCGGCTTAATATTATTCACCTCTAATGGCACAGATGTTGGATGATCGTAAAGCTTGAAAAGTTCATCGTCAAGAGAGTGAATTATCGTGACCGCGTAACCACGCCTATCCACGACATCATCATATTGGGTCATGTCGAGAGAACAGTGGCCAATGGCTTTAATCACAGTCGGGTTCTTGTAGCATGCAACTCCCACTAATGTGCCTTTTGTAGCTCTAGGATCAAATGGTGGAATACATCCAGGCAACATCAAATTTGCAAAGTTGAGCAATCTCTCAATTGTAGGATCGTTTGTCAAGATTATTGGAAGTACATATGCGGATTTCCATAACGTATAAATAGTCGGGTATATTGGGTGATCTCTGGGCTTGAACCACAAGGGTCTTTCATCGGTGTCAAAGTAAATTGATCCCTTTTGGCCTTGGATGCTTTGGTAAGACGCTTGCTTAATGGTGGCAGGAAGTAACTCTAACTCATCCTCCTTGGTCAAGTTTTCTCTTGCGATATCGTACTCTTTGCAAATAGATGCTAAAAGATTCCTTCTTTCCGACGACTTGATGTTTGCCGAAGGCTTTGGTTGAGGGTTTTTTTTGAACATGAAAAAACTGATGGTTGAGATCTACTGGTTGCGCGAAAGACTTAGTTGGGCACTGACTTTCAAGTCTACTGCATTGCTCAAGCTAATCTTATTCTCTGAAAAATAGTATTAATTTTCTTCTATTCTTTTCGTTCTTCGTTTTGCTGAATGTGGTCCCCATGTTGATGCACATCGGAAAGTTAACTTTCTCGTGATGGTAATTGGTGTTACTATTTAATTCTCAGTATTTAATAAAATCGCCAAATTTATTTCAAATTGTGAATCAATTGGGACAAAGAAGAGAATTTTCACTTTCAGTTCTACAACTGGATATATATCTACTGAAATTCATAATGACTCACAAATGGGATTCTTTTTTACGAAGCATTCGGACTCAGATGTTTATACGTAGAGAAATGATAGATATTGTAATCAATTACGGCCCCAGCAGTTCAAAAAGCGCGAGTACCGATTTTAACGCGGCTGGCATGTATATCCGCTAAGCACTACTTCAACTAGTGAGATGGTTGCCTCAAAGGAAGTCAGCTTTATTACCAGGGCAAGGCGTAATATCATATTTGGCACTTTGATATTCATCTTGTCATTGGGCCTTCCGTTGTTTTTGTACACCACCCTGATCCACCGTGCCCAGCTACCAATAGATGAAGTTGTGACCAACACAGCAAATTTTCAAGATACGGTACGGTTTAAAGTTCCCGTCTATGTTACAATTGATCCTTCCCATGGTCATCTTGTTGACGTGTGGCAAAAGAAAATAGATGAAGCTAATTTGAAGCAGGGATTGAACAAGAACTGGGCCCTACAGTTGAGACAAGAAGACGGCAGTCCTCTTGCAGAAGACTCCTATGTGTTGAATATTGATATCAAGGAATCCCATGGAGAGAACTCTTACAAAGTTCTGTCTAACTCTAAAGCGATCAACATCGCTTTGGATTCTGGCGATTCAGGTTTGGAGTTCGTGCCAGAGGTGTTGTTGAACAATATATTTGGCGACGAAAGACGAGCGATTCAATCAATTCTCAATGGAGGGAAAGGGAACGATGAGTCAGATATTGTTTTTCCCTACTCTAACACTTATAACATTGTGTTTAACCTTTTCGTCGAGAATGGAAAGCCTGTGGCATGGGATATCGAAGAGGCAGTTGAAGCTATGAACCCTGTGTTTGAAGCTCTCAAAGACTATGCAAACTTCAAGGTCAGTACTCAGATTCAGTACTACTCTAAATTAAGAAGCTCCCCTTCCTATGATGAAGGATTGAAGGCGAACATCCTCAAGAAAGATGAACTACCAACTTTCATCAACTTTGGCGATTGGAATTTATACGCACATGATATTAACCCATCCATTAACTTTATTTTGTTCTTCTCGAAAAGCAACTACGAAAAAATCCCTCTCATTGTTGAAGGTTCCACGACAAATTCGTTCCTTATTCCACAATGGGGCGGTGTCCATATTTTCAACAACGATATGCCAGTCTTAGGAGATTCAGTCTTTAAGCTCAGTGCTAGGAGATTACAGCCAATTTTTGAAATCTTCACTTCTCAACTATTTGAGTTGATAGGCGTACCAAAACATCCAGAATCCCCTTGGATAAGAATTGACTCATTGAAAAGAATCACTACCTTAAAGAACTTGAAACGGTCATTAGAAAACTTATCTTCCTTGATTAAACTATCAAATTCTTTGAACGAGATCTCTATTCCAGAGTCGACTAAATTACATGCGGAACAAGCATTGAGATTCTATAATCAATCAATCGAGAGTTTGGAAGAGTTGAACTTTGAGAACGCCATTAAGTACGCCAGTCAAAGTGTTGAAAGTTCAGATAAAGCATTTTTCGAGAAAGAAATGGTCCAACAAGCCTACTTCCCTAGTGAGCACAAACTTGCCGTGTTTCTGCCATTATTGGGCCCACTTTGCTCTATCGTACTTATTGGGGTTCTCAAGGCTTTGAAGGACAGGAAATCTAAAGTACAAAGCGAAGAAGAACAAAAAAAGAAGGATGAGTAATTATGGATTATTGTGATAATTATCTATAAGTATTGTAAGGAGCAATCACACGTATTTAAAATCATCACTTGTAAGTATACAGTTCTTTGATTTCAACTGGTCGATATATTCTCTCCAGAGAGGATCAGATTGGTACAAGCAATTAACGTCTCCGACTAATATAAGACCGTATCTTGCTCTAGTGAGGGCGACATTCATTCTTCTAGCATCATTCAAAAACCCAATCTTATTCTGTTCATTGGATCTGACGCAAGACATTACCAAGAAGTCTTTCTCTCTCCCCTGAAAAGCATCAATAGAAGCTATCATGATGTCCGAAACCATATGAATCGTAATTGGTTTCGATTCATTGAAAAAGTCATCACGATCAATTTCAATTTGGACTTCTGCCTTCTCGGGGTTGATCAACTCATTTTTCACTAGTGTTGAAGATATCAAATCACGCTGACCTCTGTAAGGTGTAATGACACCTATGTCTTTTCTGTTCACCCCCTTTTCGTAGATCAAGTTCGTAAGAATGCTCTCAACATAATTGACCTCTCCCTTGTTTGCATAAGTAAGTCCGTTATCTTCTCTGAAACGAGCTCTCACCGTTCCTTCAGGGAACTTGCCACACGTATCCCAAAACACGACAGGATTAGGTGGAATTCCTTCCCTAGTTCTGTCTTCCACTGTTATGCCATCCTTTAATAACCCATCGTAAAATTTCGTCCTTGGAAATTCACTCACTGCGGGATGCATACGATATTGAGTATCGAGCATGTGTGGAGTCTTGTATGAGCCACTCAAAATAATTCTTTCGAACAACGAAAGCGACAAATTAGGCACTTGACTGAAACTACTTAACTGCTTTTGATCCCCAACAAATACAAACTTTTCAACGCCAGGCATTGAGAGAGGAATTAAAGTTGTTGGCTCCGATGATTGAGTGGCCTCATCCATAATTACCACAGGCATCTTTTGCACTGGTTTTAGTTGATTTCCACCTGCGACAACAGTAGTTGTAAAAATTACCCGGGCCAGACCGATAATCGTATTAGTGTAGTCAATCTGCGCAGATAAGAGCTTTTTGTATTGAGACTGACTGATAGTAGAGCCGGGTCTTCTCATTTCTCTAATAGTTTCCTGAAAGTTCAAAGGCAATCCATCAAAGACCTTATGATGCAAGCAAATAGAGGACAATGGATGTTCCCTATTATATTCGGGCTCCTTTTCATTAGAAACGATCCTTAATATTGATTTTCCGTGCTTGGCTAACAACTTTTCAGCAATATTATCAATCGCAATATTGGAAGCTGCAACAACAAGAATCGGGAATGTGTTCAAGTTATCTAATAGCTGAAGGATAATTTCGTAGATAGTAGATGTTTTACCCGTTCCAGGTGGACCTTGAAGCACAGTAATAGAATTGTTCAAAACCGACTGAATGGCAACCTTTTGAGATTCATTGAAGGTGTCCTTTGTAAACTTTAAAAAGTTTTTGAAAACAATTTGCTTGATCGGCTTTTTTCCCAAAATCATGTCAATAAATTTAGGGTTGTTAATTCTTGACATGGCCAAGAATACCCTACTAACGGGAATAGACACGGGCATAATTTTCAACAAATTGACGTCGACACTTAAAGGCAAGGGCATGTTATTCCAGCTGTAAAGCTCAACCATAACTTCAAGTGTCGATTTAGAAGTTGGCAATGGCTTGCTACGTCCCTTTTTGAATCCTTTCTTGCCTTTAGGCCCTCCCAATTCACATAAGACGACTTTACCATACCAGACAATATCGTCATTTAAAATCAAAAACACAGCCTGGTTGACAGAAAAAGGTAATTTCTTTAGAGCTTGCATCTTCTTGGACACAAATCTGTCATAAAATTCTGGTGTCATGGAGATGTTGAACTTAAACTGTTTATGCTTTTTATTTTGATCAGCGTACCACTCAAGCTCGAATTCGTTAGAGGTAATCATAATGTTATTGCTCAAAGATAAACTTGCTTTCTCCTCCAAAAACAAATTATAGCACATCTCGTTGAAATATTCATTCATGGAATCATATGTGATTTTTGGTGTTTTAGATGGTTCATATTTCACGATACCTGGCGGGAAGCTAGCCTTGGTTATCACATTCCTTTCTTTGGACTTGGCCTGCTTCTCCTTTGGCTTACTTTGAGATGGCTCGGGCAGTTCCTTACCTGGGGGAAGCAACTTTTTGTTATCGCTATCTTTTTCGGTTTTCTTATTACCCTTTTGTTTCGAGGAGGGTTTCTTGTCAGTATCAGAGTGTTTCGTAGAATTATCCTTACCGAGTTGACCTTTAGAGTCCACTTCTATCTTCAATTTGACATTTTGCGTCTCGGAGGATTGTTTAGAAATATTCTTGGACAGCTTTTCATTTTTATTCTTCGAGTTCGGCTTTGCATTTTGGTTTGTAAATGCATCTGAACTTTTTGGAGGGGTAGTGGATCTTACCTTGCTAGCATTGCCTGCTTGCTTGTTGCTGACGACATTCACCTTTGACTGGGGGTCCTTAGTTTTACCAGTGGAAGGACGAATGTTCGAATCTTTCTTATTAACCGAAGACGAAGATTTTGATTGCCCCTTCTTGAGAGTTGATTCAACAAATTTTGAAGGCTTAGGAGTAGAGCTCCTTGAGGTCGGAGGTGTGGCACTAGCAGATCCAACAGCTTTGATGGTCTTACCAGATTTGAAGGCGGCTTCAGTGGCTTTCTTATTTTCATAATGTGCCCTTCTTTGCTCAGCATCAGGATGCTCTTTTTTCACCCTTGCTGGACGGTTGCTCTTCCGCTTAATCCTAGCTCTGGGCTTCGAGCTCTTTGGAGAACCAGACTTTGGTAGAAACTCTGTTGAGCCCAGAAGAATATAATAGAACTTATCATCATCTTCGTGGACAAATTTGACACCCTTGTTTTGATCACGATTCTTCTCCAAGCATTTATCACAGTAGATGATAGCCAGAGAGCCATGAGTCCCAACGAATAAGTTCTGATCCGCGTGACATTCCATACACTCAATATCTCTGAACTTATAATACCAGGGCAACTTGGAGAAAAGAGAACCATTGTTCAAACTATATTCTGCCAGAGCCTCAGTCGTTCGCTTTTCAGAACAGGCTGAGCATAGCAAGGCCATATCGGCAAGACCATATCGCACCAACCGAATTAAGTGAATATTATCATCACCGCAATTTTCGCACTCCACAATTTCATCGTCAGTAGTATATTTGACTTTCTTGTGACGTGTCTGAGTAAGATGCTTTCCTAAATCAGTCAGATGTTCGGAGCATGTCAAGCACTCGAATGACATGAGTTGGCGGGCTTGCAGACTGAGCCACATCTCATTTACATGTTGAGAGGTGTGGATTTTCCAGAAAAAAAGCACTATATACAATGCGATTATCTGGTACGTCTATGGGATTATCATTAGGGTATCATCACACATACATGTGAAAATAAAGAAAAGAAAACCAAGTTTTAGCAGAACAAGGTGTCTATAAAAAATAGGTTTGGACTTCAAAAGATTATGTAGAAGTAAGAGGGAAACAAATTTTAGTTCCACTGAGTTGAGATTAGCGAAGATCTTCCCGTTGAATGAGGTGCAGTCAACTTCAAGGAAGCAGACCATGCAAGGCTACACATATTAGTGGATGAAAAATGGAGCTAGCTAGATTCCCAATAAGACCAACAGACATAATCCTGAATCTGAAGTGTAGCGATTGCCTATGTTAGTAACGATGTTGAAATAGTTAATGTGCAGGGATTAGCTACAACCAGAAGGGCAATTATTTAATTCAAGGGAAAGCCTATCCAATAGACCAGGTATAACTAATTGCTTGTTGTATAAGTCTTTTTTGAGTTTTTAAGTACCGTTACAACATAAGAAGAATCCTCTCCTTATATAGACAAGATATGCATGTGATAAGTGAGCTTAGACTTTAACAGCCATTAATTAGCTTTTACAGCCACTTATTAAACCCATACATCTGAACAAACGACTTTAGTCACGTGGCATGACAGGTGTATACAGGAGGGTTACGAGAACCTTGAGGATTTTGTTAATTGTTCTGCAGCTGTAATTGTTATCTCAAGAAAAAAAGTTAGTTTATATTTGCGATTTCTGGAACGAGGAAGCGGAAAATACATTTCATTCCAATGATCGTTTGTTGTTTTGGACACGACACCAATATATTTGTTCTTTCATCCCACACGCACTCGTTAATGCGTTATCAAGGCACGTCCAGAAATTCCGACTTCACGCAGGTAACTGCGTCGAGACGCGGATGCGCTCCACTTCTTATGACCACACATAATACTATTCAGGAGAGCTTTCTCAAAAAAAATCTCCACACGTGAAGCTAAATGCGCCTTCTTCCGTGAATGACCTTATCTGAGCCCTGAGATCAGTAGACATTTATTTGAATACGATTTACACTGTTCTTGTGCCCATCACAGTAGGAAGCACATTTTTGGCCCTAACGCATCCTGCAGTTTATTTCAATGGACACACAACTAGTACCTGTCGTCCCATAGACTGTTTTTAACTGTTGATTGTTGTGTCACTAATCTTGCCACTTGCGCCTTTATTAATTGAAGTGACTGCAAACTTGCTTTTTTGAATTCCTGCTTTCACCTGACACCACCCTATTATCTTTGCACTGACAATCTTCGTTTTATTATACGTCACAAGTACCCCACCCCGCCATTTATCATGGTACAGCCCCACTACAGTGTATCCTCAAGTGTCTATTCCCCAGTTGAATCCAACTTCAATCTTAATGGGAGCAATGTTGCATTTGATACCGTCCAAGAAGAGGACGAGGCCCACCCCGAGTCTTTCGGCTCCGAATACGACTCCGAAGACAATTACCAGCGGTCTGACCCTCTAATTTCCAACCAAACTCTCGATAGTTATATCACTGCCCACGAAAGCCCAAGCTTTTCGTCTATCAACAATTCGCTTCTAAGAACCGAATCCAATGACCAGTCCCGGTCTGCTTATGTCGATCTCAATGCCACACCGCGGTTGAACCTAGATGGCTCTTACGTCGACGATGAGGTCCCATTGACAAATCCCTTACTGGATGAGACTCCCAAATTACTATATACTGGCCACAGAGAAGACAATGTGCTAGGAGAAGAAGGCCTGGGTGAACTAATCGTTGACAATAAATTCCACAGGCTCTCTTCCACTCTTGACCAGGCGAAAAATTCCGCAACAGAAGAGTCTTATAAATTCCACAATAATTTTCAGTTGAATGTGAAAAGAGCAAACTCATCGAAAGGCTTCCTCGATCACAGAACAAGCGCATACTACAAGAAAATCCACTCGGAGCCTCAAGACGATGAATCATATTATACCGACGAGGCAAACAGACATTCTTTCATTGCAGACGATACTAATAGATCAGAAAGTAACTTTCATGTTGCTCAAACCTTTCATCGGCCTAGAAGCCCTCCAGATACCAACTCACCTACGGATGCTAGCTTTTATTCAAAACAGCTGATGGAAGGTGGTCTTAATATATCATTTGCCGAGTCGGAGCTGTCACAAGTGGGAACAGGCAATCCGAATTCAACGCTAGATTCAGATACGACAAGGTCGATGAAGCAAGATACATCAATGAGCTTTAACGATCTGTCATACATGTTGGACTCACGGGAGGAAGACATGTCTGTCCTATTTATCAGAGCATTGCATCCATTTGACCCCAAGGAAACACAGACAGAATCAGATAATTCTGTATGTTTAGCGTTTGAAAAGGGAGATATCGCTTTTGTGCACACAATTGAGGAATCTGGTTGGGGTGAAGTAACTTTGGTCGAAACTCTAGACAGAGGGTGGATTCCCATGAACTATTTTACCATGGCTGTCTCTACATCTAGTGAGAACGATGATGATATAGGATCTTCGTTGGAATACTCGCATTATTTGCAACCTTTGTTTGACTCTTGTGGAAAATTTTTGCTGAATCCACTTTCTCGCACCACTCCCAATGGCAGAAAGACGTTCTCCGTAAAGATCGTGAATTCTGTTAGAGATGGAGTTCGGTACTTGCTCCAGGAAACCGATTGCTTGTCTAGATCCAATGAAGTGGTCATCAAAAGGCAAGTCGTCCGGAAGGCCCGTAAATCTTTGCTTTCAGATTGGTTTTTGTTGATGTCGAAGGCAAATGAGTTTAAGGGTACTTCAAATTTTGATAAAATTGAAATCTTGATGTTGCTCATTTTCCAAGTGATTAGAAGAGCAACAAAATTCTTTGAGATCTGGGCTCGTGAGAGTAGTGAAATCATTAAAAGGAACACTGAGAAAAAATTGCAAGAAGACTTGAGCAATTACCCGCTTTTGTCATCTCCACCAATGGCAAAACAGAGAGTGACAGAGATCAATGGCATACTATTCTCCTATCTTGCCCTCTTAATTGGAAGAATTGATTTGATCGAGCACAATGCAACAGGATGTGAAATGCTAGAAACAGTGGCGCATCAGATAATACTACTTTTGAGAGAGCTATTGTACATTTCCAGAACAGGTTCCGCTTATTCTGTTGAAAAGGCGACGGATTTAGACTCTTCCTTGGATACATTATTGTCACTTGTAAGTGATCTTGTAACGGGAGTGAAGTCTTTAGTAAATTCTACCAGCAAGGAACTTGATCGCAATAAAAGCGCTGTTTCAGTTCGAAATAATGACACATATTCATACACTTCGGAAGGAAAGGTATTGATTGATGTTGCGTCGAGAATGGTTTTAGCTATAAGCGGAACAATTCTTTCAATTAGAAATCTCTTTGAAACTGTCGGTGACTTCAAATTAAGTTCAGAGCGGTCCTACCCTAATTACTCCAAGATGCGCATTGATCCTGATGAATTCATCAAGAAGTGTTCCATGGGAATGGCGAAGTCTTTGTCTCTTAAAAATGTCGATTTAAGAAAAATGAAAAAGACAAACCCCAAGAATGCTAATAGATACTCGATGTTTCGCTCGGGCAGTGGAAGCACTGGCGACTTTGGAATTTCCGCCAACGGGGTTGACATTTTACACAAAGTAATGTTCACTAATGATGATTCTACATTCCGGCAAGACTCAGCTGAGTTTAGTCGCTTCATGAGTGATTCGAAAGTTGAGAACGACAGTTTCACAATTAAAGATGAATTGCTAGTCGACGCAAACGGAAATTTATTGGGAGCTTCATTCAAGGGCTTAATTTACACCCTCACCAACGAGACTTCTCCTCCAGAATATTTTTTCATTTCCACGTTCTTCATCTGTTTTAGAAGATTTGCTAGCAGCTTTGATTTCGCAGAGGCTTTGATTGACAGATTTGATGCCTCCCAGGTACATATCAAGCCATCAGAAGTAGGTGATGCGCTGTTGAATGTGAAGTTGAAGAGCAGAAGAAGGTTGATTTGCAAAATATTTCAGATATGGATGGAATCTTATTGGTCCCATGAGAATGATGACCAGCATTTGTCCACATTGGTGAACTTTTTTAACGAAGGAGTATTCCTCACATTACCCATTGAAGCTATGAAATTGATAGAGGTTGCATCTAATCTTCTCTCAAATGATAAAACTTCATCAAAGTGCCAAATTAAAACTAGAAGCATTACGTTGGCCAAAAATGAGAGAAAGGAATTAACATTCCTTACCAGAAACAGGGATTCCGATGCCTCGATGGAATCACGTTACTCGATGGTAGATGGATATGAACTCACGAAGATTAATACCAGCAGTTCAGTCGCGAGCTCATTAAAATCAATGACATTACCAATTCCTCTTGGGGTTAGCAATCATGCTTCTTCTTCTACTGCTTTATTGACAAAGAGTCAATTCAATACCATCGAAAGCGTGGTCAAGACATATCGCGAGATTTTGGGAGAGAATTGGTGCCCTGTGGGATACATCAATTCAAGACAATTCATCACAATTCCCGCATGTGATTTATTCCCTAAGTGGTACTCTCTCTGTGAGCAGAGTTGGGTCTTGACAAACTACAGGCCAAACTTGCTTGATTTCAATGGTCTTGAGTTGGCCAAGCAATTCACTCTCATTGAATCCGAGATATTCCGGTCTATCCAACCAGATGAATTATTAAACGGAAATTTCACAGCCGAAAAAGCACATCTTAAATTGGCATCCAACGTGCGCATGTCTTTGCTATTCACGAATTGCTTGTCGGAATATGTTTTGGAATCCATTTTGCAATCCCAGGTCAGCCATAAGGTGCGTGTGAATATAGTGAAGACTTGGTTGAAAGTTGCCATTTCATGTCTTTATTTGAGGAATTTCAATTCGCTTGCGGCAATTATTACGTCTATGCAATCGCATTTGATAACAAGGTTACGGAAAGTGTGGGAAGATTTGTCCGAGAAGTACACTGAGCTTTATAAATATCTCAGCGGAGTGATTCACCCAGATAAGAACTATAATGTTTACCGCACAAAGCTTAAGCGGTTTTTGTTGTCAAATGAGTACAACATTCCCGTTGTTCCGTACTTTTCTTTGTTTTTGCAGGACTTGACGTTTGTCAGCGATGGAAACCCCAACTATAGAAAAGCGAACACATTTTTGAACCAAAAGTTGATCAATATCGACAAGTATCTTAAGATTGCAAGAGTCATTGCTGATATCGAGAGTTTGCAAATTCCATATACTGAACCGGTGTCCAAGCAGAAGAGAAGTAGTTTGTTCTCAATGAACCTGTCTAAGAGTACGACCGAAGACTACCAGATTGCGCAGATTCCAGCATTGCAGGAGTTGATCTTGCTAGAGTTATGGAAGATCTCTCAACAAAACAAAAGAGACGAAGATAGAGCATGGAAATTGAGTTGTGAAATTCAGCCCAGGGATGTATAGGTATGGGAATTCAACAAATGAATAAACATTCCCCGAAGAAACGAAGCCAGTGATACCAGATAGGTTTCACTCGTCTGTGACTAAACGTTATGGCATGTATGCTGCACTTCTGCCGCACGATATCCTGCATATAAAGGGGTATGGGCTCTGTACACTGAGAGATGGAGTGTGACTCACGTGCGATAACATATGCGGCACAGGCTGCGGAGTGACTCACACTTATCTAAACACCGCGCACTTCAATAAGCAGAACTGAGTCGATCTCTATTGGCCGATATGTAGGAATTACTTGATGCACTCTTTGAAAAATTTCGGGCTTTCAGTTTGCACTACCAACCGCCATCTCTAGATCTATTCGCTATTTGCTTGATTATGTTGTGTGCGAGACATTCAGCAAGAAGCTCGGCTTCTTTATTTAGAAGATCGCTTGCTACCCTGAGCGATGTTGCTTCTGCATTCAATGTGCCCGAGGAATACAGAGCCAGATCACCTCCATACGCCAAGTTGGTGGGAAACTTGCAAACCGTGAAGAGAGTCACGAATAATAAGCCTTTAACTTTGGCAGAGAAGATTTTATATTCTCACTTGGTTGACCCAGAGGGAACGTTGGCTTCTGCCAATGGTGACTTGTCGCAGGTGAGAGGCCAACAGTACTTGAAGTTGAACCCTGACCGTGTTGCCATGCAAGATGCATCTGCACAAACCGCTTTGTTGCAGTTCATGACTACCGGTATGTCTAGAACCGTTGTTCCAGCGTCCATTCACTGTGACCACTTGATTGTTGGTAAAGAGGGTGCCGATGCCGACTTGCCTAGTTCCATCGCAACCAACAAAGAAGTGTTCGACTTCTTGCAAAGTTGTGGTGAGAAGTACGGAATCCAGTTCTGGGGCCCAGGCTCTGGTATCATTCACCAGATCGTGTTGGAGAACTTCTCTGTTCCCGGTTTGATGATGTTGGGTACTGACTCCCACACCCCAAACGCTGGTGGTTTGGGCGCGATTGCCATCGGTGTCGGTGGTGCTGATGCCGTTGATGCGTTGACTGGAACTCCATGGGAGTTGAAGGCGCCAAAGGTTTTGGGTATTAAATTGACCGGTAAGTTGAATGGCTGGTCTTCTCCTAAGGATGTTATTACCCACTTGGCCGGTATCTTGACTGTCCGTGGTGGTACTGGTTACATCGTGGAGTACTTTGGAGAGGGTGTTGAGTCGTTGTCTTGCACTGGTATGGCCACCATCTGTAATATGGGTGCTGAAATCGGCGCTACCACCTCCACCTTCCCATACCAAGAAGCTCACCGTCGTTATTTGGTTCAAACTGGAAGAGGTCCAATTGCCGATGCAGCTGATGTTGCTTTGAACAAGTACGGTTTCTTGAGAGCGGACGAGGGCGCTGAATACGACAATGTTATTGAAATCAACTTGTCCACCTTGGAACCACATGTTAACGGTCCTTTCACCCCAGATTTGTCCACCCCTATTTCTGCGTTTGGTCAAACCGCCAAGAAGGAAAGCTGGCCTTCAACCGTTAGTGCTGGTTTGATTGGCTCTTGTACCAATTCGTCTTACCAAGATATGTCCCGTGCTGCCTCCCTTATGAGACAAGCCGAGGAGGCTGGTTTGAAGCCAAAGATTCCATTTTTCGTTACTCCAGGATCTGAGCAGATTAGGGCTACCATTGAAAGAGACGGTTTGATTGACGTTTTCGAGCGTAACGGTGCTATAGTCTTGGCAAATGCCTGTGGTCCTTGCATTGGACAATGGGACAGAACCGACGTTTCTAAGGACTCCACCGACTTTAACGCCATCTTCACCTCATTTAACAGAAATTTCAAAGCCAGAAACGATGGTAACAGAAACACCATGAACTTCTTGACTTCCCCTGATATTGTCACTGCTATGATCTACTCCGGTGATGTTAACTATAACCCCGTCACTGACTCCATCAAGAAGGAGAATGGTGAAGAATTCCAATTCGTTGCTCCAACAGGTGATGAGTTGCCAGGATCTGGTTTCATTAAGGGCCGTGAAGAATTCTACCCTGAAGCTAACCCACAACCAAAGCCAGAAGTGCAAATCAATGTTTCTCCAGAATCTGACAGATTGCAAATCTTGGAGCCATTCAGCCCCTGGTCTGGCGAGGAATTGTCCACCACTGTCTTGTTGAAGGTTGAAGGCAAATGTACCACCGACCATATCTCTGCTGCTGGTGTTTGGTTAAAGTACAAAGGACATCTTGAAAACATCTCCAACAACACCTTGATTGGTGCTGTCAACAAGGAAACCGGTGAAGTGAACAAGGCATACGATTTGAATGGTGATGGTTACACCATCCCAGAATTGATGATCAAGTGGAAGAACGAGGGCCGTCCTTGGATTGTTGTCGCTGAACACAACTACGGTGAAGGTTCCGCTAGAGAGCATGCTGCCATGTCTCCAAGATTCATGGGTGGTTCTATCATTTTGGTCAAGTCCTTTGCTAGAATTCACGAGACTAACTTGAAGAAGCAAGGTATGTTGCCATTGACGTTTGCGGATGAAGCTGATTACGACAAGATTTCTGCTGGTGATCAATTGACCACCGTGGACTTGAAGGACTTGGTTGCCAAGGATGGTAACAATGGTGGATTTTTGAAGGTTAAGGTGACCAAGAGAGATGGATCTGAGTTTGAAATTTTGTGTAAGCACACCATGTCTAAGGACCAGATCGATTTCTTCAAGGCTGGTTCTGCCATCAACTACATCGGAAACTTGAAGAAAGAGCAAGAAGGTCTCTAAGCTGCCCAAGTCCGAATTAATTTAAACATAGTACTAGCATTGCATACACGAAATTTTACAAATCCTGATAAGTAAGCATTCTTTTGAAAGTATTTGCACCGGAATCCCGGTTGAGAGACTCCAACCCCTTTGGGGAAAATTGGTGGGAAGTGTATAGATTACGTATTCATGCTGTGAACTAAATGTCAGTAAAAGAAGTGAATTCAACGAGGAGAGATCTAAGCGTCAATCAAGTCGTGAGATTTGTCAGCGTCCTCTTCCTCCTCAGCTTCTTCGTCATCATCTTGCTCTCTAGCTCTTTCGTAAAACTCGGCCAAAATCTTAGGGCTGATTCTGTTCAACATCTCCTTGGGGTAGATTCTCAACAAAGACCAGGCAAGGTCTAAAGAGTCAAAGATGGATCTGTTCTCGTAAGCACCTTGAGCGATAAAGTTCTTCTCAAATTTCTCCAAAAACTCCAAAGACAACTTGTCCTCAGTGGACAAAGCTTCTTCACCCACCACAGACTTCATAGCAGCAGCATCTCTACCAATAGCGTACTTGGCGTACAACTGGTTAGATACATCACCGTGATCTTTTCTGGTCATACCTTCACCAATGGCAGACTTCATTAAACGAGACAAAGATGGCAAGACGTTGATAGGTGGGTAAATACCCCTGTTGGACAATTGACGGTCGACGAAAATTTGTCCCTCGGTAATATAACCGGTCAAATCAGGAATTGGGTGAGTAATGTCATCGTTAGGCATAGTCAAGATAGGAATTTGAGTGATAGAACCGTTTCTACCTTCAACTCTACCGGCTCTCTCGTAAATGTTAGACAAATCGGTGTACATGTAACCTGGGTAACCTCTTCTACCTGGAACTTCTTCTCTGGCAGCAGAAACCTCTCTCAAGGCATCAGCGTAAGAGGACATATCGGTCAAGATAGTCAAGACGTGTCTTTCAGTTTGGTAAGCCAAGTATTCAGCAGTGGTCAAAGCCAATCTAGGAGTGATAATTCTCTCAATAGTTGGGTCATTGGCCAAGTTCAAGAACAAGGAAGTTCTCTCCAAAGATCCATTCTCCTCGAAATCTTGCTTGAAGAATCTCGAAGTTTCCAAGTTAACACCCATGGCAGCGAAGACAATCGAGAAGTTCTCCTCGTGACCATCGTGAACATCCTTGGTTGGTCTGACCAAACCGGCTTGTCTACAAATTTGAGCAGCAATCTCATTGTGAGGCAAACCGGAAGCAGAGAAAATAGGAATCTTTTGACCTCTGGCAATGGAGTTCATGGTGTCAATGGCGGAAACACCGGTAGAAATCATTTCTTCGGGGTAAATACGGGCGAATGGGTTAATTGGGGAACCGTTAATGTCCAAGTAGTCTTCGGCGAAAATCTTAGGACCCTTGTCAATTGGACGACCGGAACCATCGAAAACTCTACCCAACATGTCTTCGGACACAGCAATCTTCAAGTTCTCACCCGTGAATTCCACCTTTGTCTTCTTGATATCAATACCAGAGGTACCCTCGAAAACTTGGACAATTGCTTTGGAACCTCTGACTTCCAAGACTTGACCGGCTCTGGTGGTTCCATCTGGCAATGTCAAGTTGACAATCTCGTTGTACTTGGGGAACTTGACATTGTCCAAGATAACCAAAGGACCGTTCACACCACCAACAGTATTGTAGTTGATTCTTGGTTTAATTTTGAAGCCTTCGGTAACGGCTTTTTTGTTCAATTCAAACAAATCCTTGTCAGACAACATGCTTTAAAATTTGGGACAGTCAACTGTTTTAAAATCAGGAGGTGAAAGGCTGTGAGCAGGAAGGATGTTATCAGACTTCGACGATTATTAGATTGTGGCCGAGATATTAGCGGTCCCATATTTACCCGCACCCTGTGCCCACATTTACCGAATTCCGTCCTTCGTCTATCCTCGGACACGATTGGCGGAGTCCCACGGTTTATTACTATTCCCTATTTATACATTTGACTAACCATATCCCATTCGTCGAGTTGCGCTTTAGACTCGGCCAACATAGAGCGAGTGGCCAATTGCATGTCTTTATCCGGACCAATTGCGCGCGATCCCAAGGTGGCTGCTCGGCCATTCCCGTTTTTGTAGGCGAGTATCTTGTGCACATCCCCCATTACACTTTTTATGTTGTAGTTTGGTCGACCAGGTTCACCAGTTACTTCAGTGCTATGCTTTCCATTGGTTAGGGTAATGCTGTTTGTGCTCTCTATTCCAGACACCTTGAGTTTTGACTCATCGCTGTTGGAGTTTGTTTCACTCACATTGCCATAAACGTTTTCCACCGCACTATTCGGAGGGAACGGGCCAGATTGCCTATTGAAAACATTATTGTATAAAACCCTCAACTTAGACGGCTTCTTATGGGATGACATTTGGGACTCGCTGATATGTATGAGGGATCCGGAATACTCACTCGGAAACACCTCTGTTGGGGCCAAGTTCGAGTTGTTCATTTGTGAAACTGTTGAATATAACAGAATACTACTGGCGCTGGACTTAGGGTCCTGAGTTTCACGATCCGCTCCCACCAGAGATTTCTGAGCGTAGAAGTAAAAGTCCATGTTTGCCAATTTGCTTAGGATCAGTTCGAAATCATAATCAACAGTTTCTGGCCTACCATCAGTACCGGCAATTGCAGGTGCGTTACCATGCGACCTAAGCTGATTGATTGTGCTCGCAAGGGTTCCTTGTAATGCCCTTCTCTTAACTTCGACCCCTTTGATTTTGGTGGTTGTTAGATGGAAGAAAACTTGAAAGTTAATGAGGATTTTCACGACCACCAGGACAAATTTTAAGTATTCCTTGGACTTTAGACGACTGAATGGTTTGGTGAGAATTTTATGGGCTGTGATAACTATTCTTTTCCCTTTTAGTGTAGATTTCAGAGGTGACAGCTCTAAGCTAAGGAGCGGCAGTTTATTGGTGGTGGAGATCGAGTCCGGAGACATCAGATCTCTTTTAAGTTCCATCAAGTCTGCAGCTGAACTGGTTATATCAGGACTCAAGGCCGAAGTTCTTCTTTGAAAGTTGATTGTCTTGAAAGAAATCGGAATGCGGATCACATTCCCCTCAATCATAATCTTATCTATTGTATCGTCAGGAGAGACAGTAAGCTTCGTGGGCTTTGGCAGCGGTTCAGAAGAGTTAGACCGGCCTTCTTCTGGGGTCAATGGTCTTCCATCGTTAGTTACAAAGTTGATTTTTTCTTGTACCAAATCGTAAAAATGACTATCGGGAAGCAATTGTGCCAAATAGTCTATAAAGGGGAGCTTGAAAGCTTCGTCATTTCGGAAAAAGAGCCGAGACAATTGGATCTGAAGCCGAATTAAATTCTCAAGAAAGGAGTTTATCTCGGTCAACTTATTGTTATGCGCCAAGAAAGACAGAAGGTCAATCACGGGCAGATCAAAGAGAAGCAACTTTTCCCTTCTTTTTTTAGGACCACGGCGAGAAGATGATTTCCAAGCATCTAAATTCGGAAATGCCACCTCGCGTAATACTTGATAATGCTGATGTTGCACGAGCAATGTATACCTTTTCGTTTGGTCAATGGAGTGGTTGTACAACAGTTGAATTTCTGATTCAACACTTTGGGCTTTTTTTTGATACAGGCTCTGGAGTTGAGATCTCTTTTCCTCTAGTTTTCTTTTAAGTTCGTTAATCTTCTGTTGCATCTCTTCGATGTTAGCAGTTACATTTTGAACCTTGAGGCTTGTTACACCTTGGGCCTTACTCATTCCATTCAACTTCATTTTAGAATTCATCACTTCAAGTTTTTGTAGCTGGATACCCAACTTTTTCACTGACACTGGGGACGTGCCAGCAGGGGCTAATATGTGACCCTGCCGTAGATCTTCTCTTGTACTGCGGCGATAGTGATCGCAATATTCGAAAATAGAATTGATCTCGTGGCGCATGACATTGTTTAACTCCTCATTTCCGATGACTGAATTTCTTATGACTTCGATGGCGTTGTGGACACAGTCTTTGCAAAGTAGATCCTGTGATCTCGGCGTCTCTATCTTTGCGCAAATAGTGCAGCTAGAAGCCAATAATTTGGAATCATGATGCATTCTCCAGCGAGAAGAGTTATGAGGGACAATTCTGCGATTAAAGGGCTTTTAATTAAACAAATTTGTAAAGGAACACCAGAATAGCTGTAGGTAGATTCCGTCTTCTTGAGGTCAGTCTGGGGTATATGTAGGTTATCTCATGTGAGGTACTGTATTCACTACCAATCAGTAGATAAAACTGATACAGCAGCGTCAGACTGTTTTATACAAATATATATATATATATATTTGTCTGGGAAAGGCTATACTACAATTGTGGGGAAATTATTCCTAGAAGCCAATTTCTCAAGTCTCCGCTCCGCTTGTCTTCTCATGTTTTCTACTCTTATACCTTGATCTTTCGTCTCATCTACGTAGCAGAATGCCCATAGGTTTTACAAGATACGCGGACGACTCTTATTGAACGATTGAACAAAATCAACACGCTTCGTTTGTTGACAACAAAAGAAAAAAAAATAAATAAATGTAGTAGCCAAGATCTTCCCCGGAAATTTCTCACGTATATAAGCTCTTCTGGATGCCGTTTCCCTAGAACGCCCGTTTCCTGTTCTTCTGGGCTTTCCTCCGTTCCACAAGGTCACGAATCATCAAACCCAATGTTTCCTCAATGTCATCGTGTAAGTCCAATGCAATGAAGCCGCACTTCCAAAGCTTCGCTAAGCGCTTTCCGTCCGCGATGAGTTTGGGAGATGCTAAAGGCAGCTTTGCGTTTGTGCAGATAATCCAGATTGGAGGTGGCGAAGCAGGATCAGCCGGGTCCACAGGAGTTTCTAAAAGCTTTAGTCTGGAGTCCGGAAGTGGCTCTTTTGGTGCATCACGATCCGTCCACATGTTCTTCAACGCCGACTTGAACGAAAACACGTCGCTCTCTTCTCCGTACAACCAGCGCTTCTTATAAGTGTAGTACTCTCTCCATGCTTCATCGAGTGCCTCTTTCATTATCGGGAGAAGGTTGAAAGATGTTGCCTGTCTATCCTGGTATATGGTTACAGAGCGTAGGGTTCCGTTGTCATTGTATGACTCTGTCGAGGAGTAGGGAGAGATATCTTGAGCCTGCTCACAGGGATCACTTTGAATGCTTTCTTCGTATGCTGGAGGATCCACCGAGGGGACTGCTGTGTAGACAAAGAAATAGCCATCCACGTCACCGTTCATTTCCCCCGCGCCGCTCGCGACTAGCAAGGGATTGGTGTTCACTGGCCGTCTAGGCTCATCGGCAAGGTTATGAAGAACATCTCTATCGAGCTTGATGTACAACGATGCCTCCAAAAACGGCACAATATGGTTAGGGTTGAAACTGGGAGTATCAATAAGCTCTGTAAGAATCGGCGTGATCTTTCTATACGAGCCCTTGGGGGATTTCATATTGAAAGACGCATAAACATCATTCGACGCCAAGAGATCCCCAGCCTCCAGATCTTGCAGTATTGGTGCAGAAGCAATTGCCTTAGCGGATCTGTTCACGAGTGACTGGGACACCACAGGACTCAACACAAGATTATCCTTACCCATTGCCCAATTTAAAGTCAGCTGAGGAGAAGACTGGTCTAGAACCTTTACAGATTCATCTGTGGAAGGGGCATATTCGAAGAGAATCGGAAGAGTGTTCCTCAGAGGGTAGTAGGTATCACTAAAACTCCCTGTGGTGAGTTTGGAGATTACCCCACTTTTTCCCGACTTTGGGCCACCTAGAAAGGCTATGCGAATAGGATCTTTGTCATTTATGGGGGCATTGGGGTTTATTGGGGCAGACTTTTTGAGGATGGATTTCATTTCCGACTTGTAAGAACCAAAGATGTATTTCGAAAGTTCGAAACAGCCGCGCGAAGTTGCTGGAAGGCCCAGAACGGAAATTGGGGTCGGGGACGAAAATGCGGCTGGACGATTGAAGCAATGAAATTCTGCAAATGCGATGAGATGTGGGTGAACATGCAGCTGATTAGGGGGACACGAACATAAATAAATAAAAGTTCAAGTAAATATGTAAAGCAACCCACACAGTTGTACGCGCATTTTGCGATGACCCGCGGAGACACCACGGTAACCCCGCAAGAGGGCGAAATTCAAAGCGGCATGCCGAGACTTTGTTATGGAGGGGAACCGAGACCGGAAATTTGGGTTAGGGTGGGAATATTTGGCTTGAGATGCGGGAAAGTGTGCAAATGTAGGGGAATCGAGGAACGGCGATAGTATGAGGTTTACGGCCCGTAAAGGATGAGCGATAACTTGTAAATTAATCATTCATCTGTTCAAGTTTGGTATCGAGAGCACCGCTACAAATTCGCAATGAACAACCGCACGAGGCAGCAAAATAGAACCTTACATAGAGGGCATACCATAAGATAAATTAGAAGACAACCTAGAGTTGAGAGGTCAAACGAAATGAAAAGCTCGACTTGATAGACCAGCAAAAGGCAAGCAAACTCTCTGGATCACGCAGTGGTACCGCACTCAGTGCCACCATGTGCCAAAACAAAAATACAACGATCACATATTGTAGCCTCAAACATCTAAAGCGGTGCAGTGGCTACACCAAGCTCCAGATCTCCCTGTCCAAAGTAAAGAAACCACTGCCCATGGAACTGTACCACCCCAGCGCAAAATACGACCCGGTTCACCTGCCCCAGGACCTCGTTACGCGCCTCCGGCACCAAAAACGGCCGCTCGGTGCGCGCCAACGGTCCTGCCCTAACAGTATCGTAGTCAATGAGCATCTGGGCCACCAGATAAGTGCCCTTTTCAAACGGCCCGCCGCCTCGAGTACAAGAGTTGTAGAAAAAAATATAGAGGTTGCGCTCGCCTGCTACGCGAATGGGCGGTGGTCCGGGCTCGATCAACCGATTTTGCCATGGGTAGTGGCCTTCAGCGAAAAGGGCGTCGCGCCCGCCGCCTGCGGCATGCCACTCCACCATGTCGGTGCTCCAAGCCAAGTACAACCCTGACTCGCCCCAAATCATATAGTAGCGGCCGTCCAGGTGGCGCTCAGTGAACACCGCGCCGGACTTCAGCCACCCGTGGCGGATAAATTGCTTTCCGTCAAAGCCGGTGCAAATCTCCTCAAACGAGCCCGGGATGAACGGCGGGTGCTTGGTCCAGTGGAACAAGTCGCTGGACTCGGCCACGCAGAGGCGCGCGGTGCGGCGGTCGTATGCCGTGTATGTCATAATGAACTTTTTCAGCGCGGGATCGCGCACCACGCGCGGATCTTCGCACCCTCCGCCCTGTTCCCATGGCTCAGTGGGCCAAAGCACAGGGCGCACATGACGAGTGAAGTGAAACCCATCTGTCAGCCACGCAATGCCTACGGTCAGGGTTTTGGCCCGGTTTTGCGCCCGGTACAATAAAAAAACCTTGTCCTCCACCACAATAGCAGTGGGGTTGTAGAGATAGGCCTCTTCGAACTCGTGAGTCGGGTCGGGCTGGAGAATGGGGTTTTTCGCGTACTTGGAGAAAGGCCCAATGGGGAAAGTTGGGGGAGGTTTATAGTTTTTGTCACCGTCGGGTGTATCGGGTGTAATTATTGGGATCCGCATGGTGTGGAAGAAGGAAGTAATCGGAATCTGGGGAATGCGGGGGAGTGCGCTTCTCACTTACAATGTGTGGCACGTTGTTGCGGGCCTTAGGATCACCATGGAATACAGTTTTCTTTTTTTTTTCCCTTTTGTTGTTGGGAATCTCATGAGAGTAGCTTGTGAATTTTGAAACATATGCACATGTTTGTTGGTGGGTGACTATCAGTGTGTTTTTACAAGTGTTCTGGGCGTACATGAATCATAATATATTGAGTGCCGCTTAATTTGTGTGAATTGCTGTATTATGGAAGATCTCACGGCTCTATAACCATCTTATGGTTGAGAAAGTTGGCTGTAGGACATATCAGCGGCGGATCCTTGTGGAGTCAAACAATTTAAAGTAGACTTCTACCGCTCACCGGTGGAAACCCGTTTACGCCAGATAAGGTGCAACACGCCCCAATTCAATTACGATAGTTCGAACCAAATATTCGGATGTTTTAAATGAGCCATGGCCTCATCCTAAATCAATCAATCAAGAGCGGAAGCATGTGTTCGCCAAACAGATACTATATGGTTGTGCAGCAATAACGATGGTGCACGTATGCCGCAGACTTACTCGTTCTTTGGCGTTACAACAGCACAACAAAATGGGGTTAAGTTAAGAAGAATATACCGTAGAGATAACATCAATTCAACATGTGCTTTACAACGGATTTCACAAATATATATAGATTTGCCCGCGCCGTGACTAGATGGAATATTACTACGAATGGTATAACAGAGAACCGACCAGATCATGATGCGCCAACTCAACCTCGCTCACACGTTAGTATCGCCGCTGCATCTCCACTCTATTGCTATCCGTTCTCATCTTCCTGTTTTTCTCTTCACAGTTTGCCGTTGCTTCTCTCCGTGACCCGCTTCTCGTTTCGCACTCGCTATTCGGCATCTGCCACATTGTTCTACCGCACCACGTTGCCTCCTTCTGCCTCTCTACACCACAAACGTCACTGTCGCAGGTACCGGAAACGCTCCGGCCGTTTTTTTTTTTGCCACTCTGTTGTCACCAGTAGAAAAGTCGGCTTTAGTGTCTTGCAGACCCGGCCCAGCGTAAGCGTGCACAATGTTTCTCACCCTGCGGGCCGATAAGCACTGTATGCGTTATGCGTAGCACTGTATGCGTAACTCTGTACGCTTACCATCGCGTCGTTTGGGCCAGTAGGAGATAACGCAATAGGGGAAGCTGCGAGCGGAGGATTTTATAACTCGTCGCCGGTGCCTGCTGCTGTGCCAATTGCAACATCTCTTTGTATTGTACGCCCGCTCCGTTTTTTCCGTCGCCAGAACCAGTGTTTTCCCGTTCTTCCTGCCGCAACCTTCCCGCATCACCCTCCGCATACACTTGCGCACACGGCAAAAAACAAAAAAAAGTCCAAACCCACTACGCCCAACTTCTCCCCCACCAACACCGGCCCGCCTTCTCCCGCTTGTACGCCGTTCTACTAGCTCCTCACACCGTGCGTTCCCACACATCACTCCTTGTATATCTGCCATGGGCCAATTGCTCTCGCATCCGGTGGAGGAAAAGTCCATCGACTTCAAATCCCACGACTCCGTGTCCTACTGCGTTGGGTCCATGCAAGGCTACCGCATGACCATGGAAGACGCCCACGACGTGCGTGTGTCACAGAACGAAGACTTGGCCGTGTTTGGTGTGTTTGACGGCCACGGCGGCAAGGACATTGCCGAGATCCTCCGGACTAAACTCGTGGCGTCGGTGTTCCGCACGTTGAACCAGCGGTTACAGCAGCTGCCGGCGCCGCCGTTGAGCGAGCTTCTCCGCACCATAAAGAACTGCTTTTTCGAGGTTGACGCACAGCTTCCCGAGTCTCTCACTGCCAACTGCGGCTCCACCGCAGTGGTGGCGGTGGTTGTAGCCAACCGCTACATCATCGTTGCCAATACCGGCGACTCGCGCGCCATTCTTCTGTTGCCGGGCGGACTTCCGAAAACGCTTTCTTTTGACCACAAGCCGCTGACCATGGGCGAGCGCGTGCGTATCGAGAACGCCGGTGGATACGTGGCCAATGCCCGTGTCAACGAGATTCTTGCCCTTTCGCGTGCATTCGGCGACTACAGCTTCAAGCTCCCGTGGCTCGAGCTCCTGCCGCACGACCGCCACAACACATATCTCGACCGCAACCGCAAGCACGTGCACAACAACTTGGTGGCGGTGCCGCCCGAGCTCTATCAGGTGACAGCAGAGCCGGACGTGATGGTGTACGATCTTGCGGCGTTGGCGCCGCCCGAGTTTCTTGTGTTGGCATGCGACGGTATCTGGGACTGCTACACCAACGACCAGTTGCTCTCGGTGGTGCGCACCAAGCTCAGCGAGGGCTGGAGTCTACAGCACATTGTGGAGTATGTGTTGCACGACTGCATCAGCATGGCATCCAACATCACGGGCATTGGCTTTGACAACATGACCATCGTCATCGTGGTGCTCCACGGCACCCAGACGTATGACGAGTGGCACGAGGCCATGGAGAAACGCACTGCGGCCGAGCTTGAGCGGTGACACAGACTGGTATCTGGTATAGAGCATTATGTATTTAATCTACGATTTTATAGTAGTTGCGGCAGGTAGCGGGTGCAATTCGGAAGGCGAATGCGGATCTTTGATTTGCTGGAGTGCCTGTGGGTGCATGTGTATAGCTGAGCGGAGCCATAACTGAGAGAACGTGTGACTGAATATATATTGGCTATATGTGCGCTAGCTTCTTGCTTCGGGTTTTCGCGAACTCACTCGCTTACGCACTAAGTAGAGTCTCGCGTGCTCTATACCCACTGTGATTTCCCGTCTATCTGTCTCGTCTATTTCGCGTCATTTGTTCTCGTTCATGTCTCAGATCTTCCTTGTCTATCGCGCTAGCATGGTGTCTTCCCACACACTTTTTTTTTTTTGATCTTCTCATGAACTCCCCTGGTCCATCCTCCCGTAATCTTACGCATCTTTCATGCTTGTACGCACATGGCCTCACCCACCCTCGTATTCATTTATTATCTCTTGACATCTTAACCAATTTGCTCGACTGTCTCTAGTCTCATCCCTCTAAATCTATGACATGGAATGCCTATTCTTCATTTTTCTCTTTCTCACCCCGTTTCTGTTGCCCAGTTATTTTTTGCTTCTTCCGGCTATTCTGGCACGCTGTCCCGAGTCTCTATGTTGCGCACCCTACCATATCTGCCATTGTCTGCCTTTTCCCAATTTCCCTTAATTCTTGTCTCAGCTTTTTCTTACTCGACTCCTTCTTTTCGTTCTTTTCTACAACCTTTTTGGTATATCCTCTCGATCAATCATAGTTTCATTGCTAACAATGCCGTTCTTCCGGGTCCTGCAGTCAGCCCGCTTTACAAAAAACAGGCGACTATCGCACCTAGTCCAATCCGCTCCATAGAGACACATACCACTCATTCCACTTTTTCCGCCCACGCTATTCCCATCTCCATTGCACCCGCTGCATAGCATCTATTCGCTTCTTGAATCTTGCCTTATCCTTCTGGCGTTCCAATTCTTTTTTTTTTTTCCCCTCTTTTCTCGTTTTTCTTGCTTCATTGCTTGCGCTTAGATCCGTCTACCGTCTGATCCTCTCCAATCAGCACAAATGTCATACGCGGAGCTAGAAACATATGAAATATACAATGATCCCATATTGGAGCTTGCTCGGGACCCATCCTTAAACAAGGAGAAGGCCAAAACATCCAAGCTACTACTGCTAATCCTGGGTTTCCCGGTAGCCGAGCGGAAGGTGTCCCGCCTATGCAATTTGAGTTTGGGCATTCTCCAGGCGCTCGAGAAGATCGAGCTCAACTTGAAAAATTGGGCTTTCATGTCTTTGGATATCAACTCCGCAAACCACTTCGACTCCTCCAGTTCCGAAGAAATCAAAATCTTCAACAACAATATCTCATTGCGCGTGGCATCTTCGTGCCAAGAACTCACGGTGAAACTAAATAAAATAACGGCCGATCTTGATTTCATCACCACAGCTCTGCGCTCCTTGTCGCCTCTTGAATACATCAGTGATAGTGGAACACTTTTGACCACTCTCACCTTGAGATCGATCAAACTTAAAGATGAGCTTCGCGACAAAGTGACTATTGCGTATCTGAAAGCCAAACTCATCACAATTGGCACCGATTTGGAGACAATGCTACATGATGGTTCCGATGACCAGCGCGCCACTGTTGCTTCTTACAAGCAATTTGTCATCAGCTTGCTTAACCAGTTGAACAAAGCGGTTGAGGACGACGATGTGGAGGATAGGAACGAGTGTCTCGCGGTCATCAGTGATATGGAGCAGATGTTTGAAGTTTTCAAGCTTGAACAGCTTCGTCAGAAACCACCTGCCCCCGAAGAAACCACTTCTACTTCTGTTCCATCACAAGAGCAACAATTAGCATTGAACACTCAGTACTCGCTGAGTCCACCTAAATTTGACTTGTCCGATGACTATGAGTCGTCTGATGACGCTTCCACTTCACAATCGATGTCGCTGTACACTCAACCTATGGTCCACTCCATCACTAAGCATAATACCACCAAATCGCCAGAGCTGTCACACGTTACCAAACGGCGCGGTTCGCTCTCATCTTTCACTTCTTCCAGCATTCTACATAAATCCACAATCTCCGAAGAGCTTCCATATCTCATGTCGGCATTCAACCTGGCAAAGACAATCGAAGAGGATGTTCATCACTACAAAGAAAATGAACAGCCTCCAACTAAGGCGACCCCGCTGTCAGCCGTGCCAGAACAATCGTCAGTTAAACAATTCTTGCCGCATAAATCACATCTCCCGAACAAACTGTTGTATTCTGAGAGTCAATTTATTCAGAAACCACTTTCGTCCCCGGGTGCATACTTGTACGCCAACAATTCCTTGCTATCAAAATTAGGTATAAAGCCACAAGTGGTTACAGCAGATATTCCAAGACAATTGAGCGATAGCTCCTACCTCAATCGGTCTCTCCCCGATCAGATTTCGAGTCCCGGATCACCGTCCTTCGGTTATGGATCCAATCTTCTTAGTGGGAAGAAGGACGATAAGGAAAATGTAAAGGAGAGAATTCCGTTAACGAAAGAGAATCTTGCTACTCATAATCTATCATCATTGGCGCTTACTGACGCGAACACTGATTTTGTCGAATAATTTCCAGCTCATTTCCAAAAATGATCTAGACGAACTGATGATGACACTATGACCAATCATATAAGGAACACTTCAATAAATAAAGACGTTGCTTCTTACTCTTTTCATGTTTGAATATCTTTTATTATCAATTCTAATCATTTTCTAATCATTTTCTAATCCTTTCTCTCATAAATCACCAACTCGGAGGTGATTTACTAGTTGCCACTGCATTTGTACAACTCCTTCACAAATGTTTGTCCCCATTGGCCAGACGTATACTTCGAGATATAGGCGAACAATTTATTGAAATTGAGCTCCTTCTTCTCTTCAGGCAAGGTTAAACTTTCCTTGATGGCCTCGCTCATATCTTCGATGTTCCATGGATTGACAATAATGGCTCCATTCAAAGACTGGGCAGCACCTGCAAATTCAGACAAAATCAAAGCACCCTTGTTTTCCTCTTGACATGCGATATATTCATAACTCACTAAGTTCATACCATCTCTCGTAGAGCTGACCAAGCAGACATCGGAGATCTTGTACAAACTTATGAGCTCATCGAACGGAATAGACATGTGCAAGTAATGGATAGGAACAAACTCCACAGTACCATACTGGCCATTGATTCTTCCAACAAGCTCATTAACTGTGGCTCGTAAGCTTTGATATTCCTCCACATCTCCTCTAGAAGGAACGGCCACCTGCACCAAAACAACTTTACCGATCCATTCGGGGTTCTCTTCCAAGAAGACCTCGAACGCGTGCAATTTCTGAGGCACACCCTTGATGTAATCCAATCTGTCAACGCCAACAATAACCTTGGTATCCTTAAATTTCTCCTTCAACTGCTTGATTCTTTCCACCACGCTAGGCTTCTTGACGCCCTCAGTAAAATTATCAACATCAATACCAATGGGAAAAGCGCCTATGTTTATAGAGCGTCCCTCAAACTCGATACCATTGGGAGCTGTTTTTACATTGGGCACAATTCTTGCCACAGAAGACAAGAAATGTCTGGCGTAATCGTACGTGTGGAAGCCAATCAAGTCACAGCTCAAAACTCCGGTCAAGATCTCCTTTCTCACAGGCAAAATTCTGTAGATTTCGGACGACGGGAACGGAGTGTGAAGGAAGAAACCAATGCGTACGTTCTTCTTCGTATCCCCAAGTTCCTCTCTCAACATTTGCGGTAATAACATCAAATGGTAATCGTGAACCCACACCATATCATTGTCTTCAACCTGTGACGCAATCTTGAACGCAAACTGGCGGTTAGCCTCAATGTACGCAGCCCATGCAGTTTCGTCGAAGTTCATCTCTCCTGGGTGGTAGTGGAACAACGGCCACAATATACTGTTCGAGAACCCATTGTAGTGCAAGTCAGCAATGATGTCACTCAAAAAGATAGCGGTACACTTGAATTTGGACATGAGTTCCTCGTTCATAGATTCTTGCTCAGAAGTAGGAATTTCCAAACCTGGCCATCCAAGCCATTGGAATTCGGTCGATTTCTTCAAGCCTTGGAGCGCTGTCACCAATCCACCAGAAGACATGGAGTAATCATAGGAACCATCTTCTTTTTTGGTGATGGTAACAGGCAATCTGTTAGAAACAACGAGAACTTTGCCTTGTGTCATTTTTAGGGGAAGAAAGAAAGTATGCGAAGGGGATTTAAATAGTAGTGGTTTTGGGATATAGGGCAACGTCAGGTGAAGCAAGTATATTGATACGCTATGTGCAGGGTAATTTGTCAACAGGACAGTGTTCATTCCACAATACAGAAAGCATGAAGTTGGAGAAGCCCCACGTTATAGAAGCGACCGTGAGATTACATATGGGGTGAAAAGCGAGTATGCGTCCATAAGAAACGAAAAAAAAATTTAATGGGGTAAAACTATTTTAGATGGAAGCAATAGTAAAGATGTCTGAGGAATGGGGACCATCTGCATTGCGATGCGAGGGGAACACTAAGGTACCACGCGCGTTTGGTAAGTACAAAGTCTGTAGAAGAACAGCGAAACAAAGAGAGAGTGTGTGTGTGTGTTTGTCTGTGTGTGCGAGAGTGTGTGCCAACAGATGAAATGTAGAAAAACTATCATAAACAATGCCATTGAATCTGAAACCGGAATCAAAATGAATTTCTCTTCAAATTCTTGTCGTGTGTATCATTCATATCCTTAGCGGCCAAGGCGCAATCGATATTCCTCGTACTTATTGAACTACGCACGCCCGCGCCTACAAAACGCTACGATCACTGTTGTCACTGTCCGATCACCTACCCCAATGTATAATCCGTACGCTACAGCCGCCGAAGCGTATCCCCAGCAAGGCAATTTACACCACCCGCAACCACATCACCACCAGCCATTAAATCAGCAGTACCAGCTGTCCAACTCGAACCCCAATGAACAGTATCACCAGCAATTCCAACAATATGACTACCCGCAACAGCAAAACTACCCACAGCAACATCATGCACCTGATCCAGGATTCCAGGGAAATCAACCGTTCCAGACACAACAGCTGCAACATTCATATCCCCAAGCAGCTCATGCACGGGCTCAGCCCGCTACCCAAGGAAACGCGGACCCATACTCCAATTTTCTTTCTGATCCAGCGGCGTCCATGGCGGCACAGTTTGCCAAAACGAGCTTTGGCCAGTCCAACCAGTACATCCAGCAAAATTTTAGCAGCTACATGCCGGTTGCGGGCGAGTTGAAGTACTACTTCAAGGTTAGCAATCTGTACGTGTTGAACAAGCTCAAGTTGATTTTGTTTCCATACCGCCATCGCAATTGGTCGAGAATTACCACATCTGAGAGTGCTGGCTCCTCGGGCTCAGGTGTAGCATATGCTCCTCCTTCGGAAGACATCAACGCCCCAGACTTGTACATCCCGTTGATGTCCTTCATTTCATACATTTTGCTTTGGGCGTTGTTTTCCGGGTTGAAAGGCGACTTCCACCCAGAGGTGTTTGGCTACCTCGCATCTCAAACTTTGGCGTGTTCGTTTTTGGATATCTTGATCTTCAAGGTGGGACTCTATTTGTTGAATTGCTCTACGCAAAGCTCTTTCTGGGATCTTGTGAGTTTCAGCAGTTACAAGTACGTGGCCATTACCGTTTTGCTCTGCTGGAAGAACGTTTTTGGTGGCTCGTGGATGGTGTTTTACAGCTTGCTCTTGGTGCTCGTGGGAAGTTTGTCGTTGTTCTTGATGCGCTCGTTGAAGTTTTTGGTACTCCCCATTGGGGCGAGCGACACATCTGCGAACACAATTTCCAACGGCCAAAGAAGACTTCGCGTGCAATTTCTCTTCCTTTATTCGGTTGTGGTTCAGTTTTTGATTGTGCTCTTCATGTCGCGCTAACTGGCGGTCATGAGAACGTAAATGATCGGGATGCTTCGTGAGATTCCACGTCTCTTGAGCTCATAGAACAGGCACTTAATTTGGTTAAATCTTGCCTGCGTAGTGGAAAGCTTTAAGAACTACGGCACCGACAACCCTCGGTGGATGGGTCTAATGCGATGTACTGCAAAAGTTCTACCGTGAAGGCCCTAGCTTCCCATCCTCTCCTTGGGCGCATTACAGATACAATGGTTCCGGTTTTTTTTTTGCATGACTACTAGCCATGGCTGTATCCATGGGACCCTAATAATAGGTTATACGCTCTTCATATATACATGTGCGCACCCTAATTTTGCCGTAAGCATGATCTGTATCAAAGGAGCCTCGTCTCGTTGGCGCACGCCAAAAAAAAATGTGATGTGGAGTGCGCGTCATCCAACGCGTTACCTAATCTAGATAATTGATTGGTTTGTGCTTTTCACCAACACTTGCTCTACCGAATCTGGTCCCATCACATTTACGTCACTTCTTAGTTGTGACGACCGCTTATTTTCCACTATTCATCCCATCTCTTTGCATAGATGTCGGTAACTGCAACCAATACGCGATTTAAAGGCTCCACTTCTGCCCGATTCGTCAAGAACACCTCTTCTCGGCCCGGGAAAATCACCTCCCGCTACCGGGCATCTAGAGAGGTGGACGAATCGGCACCCCTAAATCCAATGCTTAATGAATCATTGTTGAAACCCGCCGCCATTCAAAAAATAGATCAATTGGACGCGTTGATGGGTTTCGATAGATTCGATCACGGTGAAAACGACGGCGCCAAGCCTAGGAAAGGCTGGTTGATCAATATGCATGCCACTACCATCCCAACCGACGACTATATGGCCGGTTATTCGGGGGTCGACTTCTACTTTCTTGATGAGCAAGGTGGCTCGTTCAAATCTACTCTACAATATGATCCATACTTCTTCTTGATGGTATTCCCTGGAAGAGAGGCCGAGGTCGAAGAGCTGTTGAAGAGGTTCCTAGAGGATTGTCATTTGAAATCGGTTTCCCGGATCCTCAAGGAGGACTTGTCACTTCCTAATCACTTGGTGGGTTTGAAAAGTACGCTTATCAAACTTACATTCCACAACACCAGTGATCTCCAAAGCGCCAGACGCTTGCTTGCGCCTATCATCAAAGAAAACCAGTCTAAAAGAGACACTAGAGTTGTCTTCCGCATCTATAACTTCAATAATTCCAACAGTCTTTCAACCGGTGCTGAAGAATTCCACACTGACGGCATGGGCCAAAATGGTAATGTCGACCTGGCAGACCCGAAAACATTTATTGATGACATCAGAGAATACGATGTGCCATATCATGTGCGTGTTTCTATCGATATGAACGTCAGAGTTGGTAAATGGTACGACGTATATGGCAAGCACGGTATAGCCTCGTTTAAGGAAGATAAAGAGAAAATTGCATTTGCGGATCCCGTTGTTCTTGCGTTTGATATTGAGACCACGAAGGCTCCCCTCAAATTTCCAGATGCCAAAGTGGACCAGATCATGATGATCTCATACATGATTGATGGAGAAGGTTTCTTAATCACTAACAGAGAAATTATTTCGGAAGACATTGAAGACTTTGAATACACTCCAAAACCAGAGTACCCTGGAAATTTCACAATCTTCAACGAACCCGATGAAAAACACGTTCTTATGCGATTTTTTGAGCACATTCGAGATGTGCGTCCAACTGTCATTGCAACATTTAACGGTGATTTTTTCGATTGGCCATTTGTTGAAAACCGTACCAACTTCCATGACATGGACTTATTCAATGAAATTGGCTTTGCAAAGGACGATGAGGGAGAGTATAAATCCAAATATTGTGTCCACATGGACTGTTATAGATGGGTTAAGAGAGATTCCTACTTGCCCCAGGGCTCTCAAGGTTTGAAGGCTGTGACTACAGCAAAGTTGGGCTATAATCCTATTGAGTTGGACCCAGAGTTGATGACTCCTTACGCTTACGAGCACCCTCAAGTTTTGTCTGAGTACTCCGTGTCTGATGCGGTTGCCACTTACTACTTGTACTACAAGTATGTCCACCCGTTCGTTTTTTCCTTGTGTACGATTCTTCCGTTGAATCCGGATGAAGTTTTGCGTAAGGGTACCGGTACATTGTGTGAGATGTTGCTTCAAGTTCAAGCGTATGAAGGTAACATTTTACTTCCTAACAAATACACCGATCCTGTTGAACGTTTTTATGAGGGTCATTTACTTGAATCGGAAACATATGTGGGTGGTCATGTTGAATCGTTGGAGGCTGGTGTTTTCAGAAGCGATATTGCAACCGACTTCAAAATCGACACCACGGCCATTGACCAATTACTTGGAGACTTACACGAGACGATAAAGTTCACTGTTGAAGTTGAAAATAATAAATCTCTTGAGGATGTTGATAATTATGAAGAAGTTTACGATGAGATCAAGAAACAATTAGAAGCATTGCGTGATTCACCTGCAAGAAACGAGACTCCGCTCATTTACCATGTGGACGTTGCTTCTATGTATCCTAACATCATGACGTCCAATAGATTACAACCCGATTCCATGAAATCCGAAGAAGATTGTGCTGCGTGCGATTTTAATAGACCTGGAAAGAATTGTGATCGCCGGATGACTTGGGCTTGGAGAGGAGAATTCTATCCTGCTGAGGCTAACGAATACGGGTTGATAAAAAGAACTCTTCAGAATGAAACATTTCCTGATAGTAAAGGATGGGGCCCTGCTCGAACTTTTGACGAACTTCCGTATCCGGAACAAGCCCTGCTTATCAAAAAGAGAATCAGCGAGTATTCTAAAAAGGTTTACCATAGACTCAAGAAAACGAAAACGGTTAATAGAGAAGCAATCGTTTGTCAAAGAGAGAATCCATTCTATGTCGACACCGTCAGAAGTTTCAGAGATCGTCGTTACGAATTCAAGACTCTTGCTAAAGTTTGGAAGGGAAAAGCGTCTAAATGCAAAGATTCCATCTCCAAAGACGAGGCTAACAAGATGGTCATTTTGTATGACTCCTTGCAATTAGCTCATAAAGTCATCTTGAATTCCTTCTATGGTTATGTGATGAGAAAAGGTTCGCGCTGGTATTCCATGGAGATGGCTGGTATCACTTGTCTTACTGGTGCCACGATTATTCAAATGGCAAGATCTCTTGTCGAAAGACTTGGACGGCCATTAGAATTGGACACAGATGGTATCTGGTGTATCTTACCTAAATCATTCCCTGAAAATTTCCAATTGAAATGCAAAGATGGCAAAAAGGTTTTCTTGGAGTATCCATGCGCCATGTTAAATTACTTGGTGCATCAAAAATTCACCAATCATCAGTACCAAGATCTTATTGAAGCTGACAGTTTCAAATATAAGACGAGATCTGAGAACTCTATTTTCTTCGAGGTTGATGGACCATATAAGGCAATGGTTTTACCTACTTCCAAAGAGGAGGGTAAGGGTTTAAAAAAGAGATACGCTGTCTTTAATCACGATGGGAGTCTTGCTGAGTTGAAGGGTTTCGAATTGAAAAGAAGAGGAGAATTGCAATTAGTGAAAAATTTCCAGTCTGATATCTTCAAGCTTTTTCTAGAAGGAGATTCTTTAGATTCTTGTTATCAAGCTGTTGCAACGGTTGCGAACAACTGGCTTGATGTTTTGGAAACCAAAGGTGGTCTTCTCGAGGATGAGGATTTGATTGAGCTCATTTGCGAGAATAGAAGCATGAGTAAAGCCTTGAGTGAATATGCGGGACTTAAGTCTACTTCTATTACCACTGCAAAAAGATTGGGCGAATTTTTGGGAGAAGAGATGGTAAAGGATGCCGGATTGGCGTGTAAGTACATTATTAGTGCCAAACCCATGGGAAGTCCAGTGACTGAAAGAGCCATCCCTGTCTCAATTTTCTCTTCTGAGCACAAAGAAGTTTACCTCAAAAAATGGTTGAAAGACCCTTCCTTGACAGATTTCGATCCAAGATCAGTTATTGACTGGGATTACTATAGAGAGAGACTTGCCTCAGTTATTCAAAAAATCATCACTATCCCTGCTGCGCTTCAAAATATTGCCAACCCTGTTCCTAGGGTAGCTCACCCGGACTGGTTGCAAAAGCAGATTAGAATTAAAGATGACAAGTATAAGCAAACTTCCATTTCTAAGTTTTTTTCGAAAGCTAGTGACCAAGAAGTGAAAGTTAAAGCAATTAAAGATATAGAAGATTTCGGAGAAATTGATGAAGGGATTCCAAAATCAAAGCTTGGAAGGGTTTCGATTAAGAAAAGAAAGATGCGTGAAGCGCAAAAACAGCAATCTGAGGAAGATGAGAGAGCTGCCGCCATCTTGAATTCCGATTGTCCCTCTATGACTGAAGATTACGCTGGTTTCCTTCAATATCAGAAAGCAAAATGGAATCTCCAGACAAAGAACAGAGAGCGGAGGAAGAAGTTGTTTGGAGAGAATCTTGATTCTTCTTACAGATCATCTGTGGGAAATATGTTCCGCCGACAAGCTGAAAGCGTTGCTGGGTCAGACTGGGAGATCTTGGAGTATAAACAGGATCCAACTAATCCTGGGGCAATTAAGGTATATGTCGTTTCTGGTGGCAAGATTCACTCCTTTTTGTTCCATATCCCAAAGACGATCTATGCTAGCTATAAAACTGACATGCTCTTCAAACCAATAGCAAATTGCGATATCGAGAAGTCCAATGCCATTTTGCCTAATGGGCACGATGCCACTAATCTATTCAAAATGACCATGACTGAGTCCGTCTACAACGAGCAAATCAGCCAGGTCGATAGTTTGCTTCATGATCCAAAAATTTTGGGGTTATATGAAACTGAAGTTTCTAGCATTGACCGCGCAATCATGGATTTAGGAAACATCGTTCGTTTTGATGATACCAAGGTCGGGGCTTTGGGCAAGTGCCTCAAGAATGGATTCACGCCCAAAGATTTGATTAAGGTTGATAAGGATTCGTACTTAAAAAAGTTTGACATGGATGTTGTCTACTTATTGCACATTCTGACTAACAGCTACGAGTTTTTCGCGGTGTTCAACACGTGGGATTCGAAGGTTACCTTGCTCGTGTTAAAACCTTCTAGTGGGGCTCAAGAGCTTCCTGATAATGTCAACAAGATTTATAAAGAGATTTATGAATCGAAGAAGGAGAAACTTTCGAAACTTTACCGCTATATCGATTACGATAATGAGGCGAACTTTGAAACGACCTATTTCAATAGTCATTCAGCCTTGTACAAGAAATTGAACTCTGTTTTCAGAAAGTTCCATGAAGGAAGAAGCAACAAAGCTTTGCTTGTCATTCAATCCCCTTATTCGAGTAAGGTTTTACACTTGTTAGAAGCAGCATCAGATTTTCCTACGATTAGAATGAGTGTCGGTGAAGTATCGCTACCAGCAATCGGATGGCAATCCCTTATCGCTAAGAGAATTATCAACCATTATTTCTCTTTGGCATTGTGGTTGAAAAACATGATTTCGTTATCTACTTACGGAAAGGTACCATTGTGCAATTTGCAGATTGAAAACTCGGGCTATTTGATTGATGTTGAATATTCCAGAAGATTAACTCATAACAACGTTGTCTTGTGGTGGTCAAAGAACCCTTACCCAGATCACGGAGGTTTTCAAAATGACCGCCTTCAAGATTTTGACAATTTTGATTTCATTACTATCAACAATCCGGAAATTCATGAAACTGCCTGCTTAGAAATTGAGATTGGTACCCTCATGATTAATACGATCTTGACGAGCTCTTTGATTAACGAGGCGGAGGGAACTGATTTGTCAGATGATCCTCTTCTTGGTGATAATAACAACGGCGCTTCGACCTTGGCTCTCGACACATTTTCTCCGGTAGCTTTGGGAATTTTACGTTCCATGGTGAAAGACTGGTGGGACGATGCTGTTGCCAATAATTCCAATGCCGACTCCATGATGAACAGCTTGGTTTCCTGGGTTCAGAGAAAAGATTCTTTACTCTATGACTTCTCCCTTCATCATCATATTCATAATCTCACCCGAAAGGCGCTTTTGCAGCTAGTTGGTGAGTTCAAACGCATGAACGCAAATGTTGTGTTTGCCAATAGTCTGAAATTGATTATTCAGACTACAAAAATATCTGTTGAGAACTCTTATGCTTTTGGCAAATATATTGTCAATGCAACAAGGTCAAAACCGCTATTTAACTTTCTTGACCTAAAGATTGTCCGGTACTGGGACATTTTAGTTTGGATGGATGAGTTCAACTACGCTGGAAGATGTTGCACTGAAATCACTAATGATGACATCCAGCAATTGGTCCCAGTGAGTAACTGGCACATAAAACAGTTTTTGCCCATTATTTTTCAAAATGAATTTGACGATTGGTTGGTGATATTTTTGGACTCCCTTGCCAAGCACAAAACTGAGACCATGCTTGGTGGCACTCAACAGGGAACTCAAAGAGTTACCCAGTTGGCTCACATATTGAAAGGACAACAAAGGCATGATTCAAATGAAGACGAAGCGGAAGAGAAGTTTATGGGTGAAGTGGTCAACAACTTCAGAAAGCCTCTTCAAAGACGTATTGAGAAGCTTTTCCGCCGTCAAAATGAATCCATTCTCAATCCTGAGATGAAGAAAGATTACGAATTTCCACATCTCCCTGGATCTTTTTTGAAGCCGAAAAATCCTGTTATGGAGTTAGTCAAGTATATCTGTGCTGTGTTTGCTTTATCTAAAAAAAGAAGCATTGAGGTCCGCATGTTGAGAAAAGATCTTCTAGCAGTTATGGATGTGAAAGAATTCAGTCCTGAGTCTGTGTTTACAAATCCAAGTGCTTCTTTGAAAGTATCTTCGGTTGTATGTGATTACTGCAATTTCATCCGCGATATTGATTTTTGTCGGGAGCCAGAGAAGAACATTTGGACATGTACTCACTGTCGTCGCCCTCACAACAAAGTGTTTTTAGAGGAAGAATTGATTGGTCAATTTCACAGAAATCTTTCCAAATACTTAACGCAAGATTACCAGTGTTCAAGATGCCACTCTGTCAAGGCCGATAACATGAGCGACTTTTGCAAGTGTTCAGGTACTTGGGTTGAAACATTAAGGTTTCAAGATATAGTTAACCGCGTTCAAACATTTAAGAATGTGGCAACAGCTTACGGCATGAAAATGTTATTGGGTCTTATTGATGAATATTGTTAGAAAATGAGTTCATATTTTGTTTTACAAATTTCTCGCGGTAGCGCGCATTGATACTATCTCAAATCGTACTTCTACATACTTGCATTAATAAATCTTACAAACCCTCAGTTTTAAAAACATTGTTCACCCATGAGAGAGTCTGAAAAAAAGCTTTTACTGTGCTTCATTACAAATGATCCTCTATGTCTGAGTCCCAATGTAATTGTTCAAGGTTACAAATCTGTGGGCAAAACGTACACTGTCACCAAGTATCTTGATGAGTTGGGCATTACGAAGAGTATCATCAATTGTGATGAGTGTATCACGCAGAAGCTTCTCCTACAGCGATGTCTTATGACCATTATGGCTGATAGTCAAATGAATTATGATCCTCTGAACTTCATGTACAAAGGCTTGAAGGCAGCAAGGACTTCGCTTCTATGTGAGAATTTTGCCTATTTCTTAATGCTGTTGGAGCAGTTTATAGTTGCTACCGGTTATAATGAGCCTCATGTTCTTGTTTTAGATCGGTTTGATAAGTGTTGTGATCCGACAGATGATTTATTTCCTGCCTTCGTTAGACTCCGAGAGCATTCAGTGATCCGAAACATCAGTGTCATTTTTATTACATCTCACGACTATCCTAGAGAGATTTCAACTTTATCCATTCCATGCATCTATTTCAGATCCTATTCTCAGGATCAGCTAGTTCTGATCTTGCAGAGCCATCACTCTTTCCACTTGGATCTGGTTTCTACTGAGGAAGACCATGCATTTTGGCAAAACTACACCAAATTGATCGTTGACTTATTTTACGATTACACAGGCTCTGATTTACTGCTTTTATTAGAGCTCTGTCACAAATTATGGCCCAGATTTTCTGACCCAATCAAGAATGGCTCCTACAAGCCTTCAGAATTTGTTCGACTTTTCAGAGATATCAGAGAGCAGGTTCTAACAGACAACATCGTTAGTAATAGCTCCGTTTCCGACTATATAACAGGAAAAGAAGAAGAGCCTTCTAACTCATCGTCTGTTTCCGACTTGCCGTATCATTCGAAGTTTCTCCTAATTGCATCGTACTTAGCATCGTACGTCGACCACAAGAGTGACCTCGATGTATTTTCCCGAATGAAAAACATTAAGAAAAAGGGAGAAAAGAAAAGCAAAGAAACCTCGATAAGCAAAAAAAGCATCAACTCCCGGTTCTTGACTGCATCGTTTTTCGACTTGGAAAGATTGAAAGCGATTCTCTCAGTGATTTACAGAAATGAATCCAAGTCATTATCAGATGAAAATAAGGAGTACCACAATCTCTATCAAGATTTAACTGAGCGAGAGCTTGCAAAGAAGGACAACGAATTTGCATCTTTTACATTGAATTCTACCGTGGACATAAACACACAATTGTCGACACTAGTCTCGCTCGGACTAATTAATAGAACTTACGCCCTGGATATCCTAAGCTCTAAAATTCGTTGGAAATGCAATGTTGGGTGGGACATAATCGAAAGCGTCTCACGTGAAATCCTGTTTCCAATTCAAACCTATATACTTGACAAGTAGCTTAGTCTTCGAAATCTACATCCGAAATTAGTCTGAATTCATCCTCTCCCGATAAGCGTACTTCGACCGCATTATCGAAGTAGGTCTCTTTCCAGTACTTCATTTCGTATGAAGAAAACATACCCAACACTTCCTCCTTATTATCTAGCCATCGGTATTCCCAGATTTTCTGTCCATAATCATATTCTGCTTGACTAACATTAGTAGGTTTTGGGTTGGAAGAGAGCTCGCCGTCGTCTTCTATCTCTTCTATACCTCTTTTGGTTCCTCTAGTTTGGTACTCTTTGCCCGTTTCAGCGTAGTAAGATCTCATAAGTGCTTCTCTACTCATATCGTAAACTTTGTAAATTCCCTTATCATTAGACAACGTTTCACAGAGGTCAGTAATGCTGAAAACAATTTTCTTTCTTTCTTGATCGTCATCATTTTTCTGGTTTCTTTTCAATTTCTTCGGGCGTAGCCGCGCCAAAGCTTCCATAGGTGTTTCAGCTGGTTCTAATAGCTTGATCAAGTCTCCAAGAAGTTCTTCTGTGGCTGTGAGAGATTGCGATAGTTGGTCCATCTTCTCATCTTGCTTCTGCTGTGCCTCGCGAGCTTTCCTGATTTCTGCGCTTTTTATTCCCACCAACCATGAGTCTTCTTCGTTTTCATCATCACTATTTTCTCGTTTGGTGTAATTCATGTCCTTGTCGAAATTTCCGGATTCGGCTTCTTCTCGTAAATCGAACGCTTCAAGTTGAATTTCATTCCCGTCTTGTAGTCTCTCTTGTGACTCGTTATAACTCTCAGAATTTCTGTCGTACTTCTGAAGACGCTCAATGCTGATATTGCTTGTGGTTGAGGCATCTGGGATGTCTTGAAACCCCGAATTCTGCTCAGTGTCGTATTTACCCAAACCTTGTTCTCTCTCAAACTGGTCCATATCAAACCCTTTCTGCTTCTTATTATTAGAAAGCATACTTTGATCTTCTTCGTCTTGACTAGCAAACATATCATCATCCTCGTCCTCTTTCGCTTCATCGTCGTCTTGTGCTTTGGTTATCAGCTCACTATCTTCATCTTGCTCATCGCTGTCGTAGTTGTTGTCCTCGGAGTCAGATTCATAACCAAGTTGTAGTGATTTCTTATTGTGAGCAACCTTTCGAGCTCCGCTGCTAAGATGATATTCTTCGACGGTCGGCATCGTAATTGAGCAAGATTATGGTGAGCAGCTTGGAGTGTGGAGAAATGTACAAATTCGCGAAGACTTGTATACCAAAATTCGATGGCTTAGTGATACTTGATCTACATCATGGAAGATATCACACTTGACGGGGTCCTTGACCTCGAAAACGAGTTTTACGAGAAAGGTTACAAAGATGGCCAGCACCAAATTGTCCGCGAGCAGAACCTAGAAGGCAGAATATATGGACTCCAAACAGGTTTCCAACGGTTTCTTGTGGTTGGATACATTCAAGGTTTGATTGATGAGTGGACCAAACTAGAACAGAAAAACATTGAGCTGCATTTATCCCAGTTACAGAAGTTGGTTGATAGTATACCAAAGAGTAATGGAGATGTTGAAGTGGAACAGTACGAGACGGCCGTTAATAAAGCAAGAAATAAGATCCGGGTGGTGGCGAATATTACCAAGACGAGCGATAAAATCGCCAGATTAGACGATTTAATACAAGAGATCGGGGGCAATCTCCAGGTTTCAGAGAATCTAAATGAAATGTGGTGAGCTCAAAAGTAACCAAATTGATGATATTCCTATACACGCCGCTAGGTTCAGAATTGAAAATCGAAATCTAAAGTTTTTAAAGTGTCCTCCAAGCGGTAATTCAATATTCCTCCAAGGGGGCAGTCGTTCACGCCGATTACAAGCTGCTCTCCCCGTCCTGAATCTACAGGACACATATTGAGACCGATACATTTCCCAATGAAATCAATCGATTGAACCCGAGGAAGAACAAGATCGCAGTCAGAGCTCAAGTCTCCCACCTTCAAGACGCCCACATGATCCAAGCTCTCCGCCCATACTATGTGGTCACCGTAGTAACTGAACTTGCAGTTTCGAACCGGTCCACCGCATGCTTGGCTATCCACGTTGTATGCTAGAGATCCCAATGCACTGCTCCAACTAAATAGACTTTCATTAGACATTCTTCTATCCCATAACCTGACAGTTCCGTCCTGGTTTCCGGATACAAGTAGGTTTTCATCCACAGGGGACCAGTCACACCCGAACCCATAGTCTGTGTGGCCCAGGAAACTTGAAAATGAGTCCATTTTATCTCTAGTCAAAGCCCTGCGATCTAGAATGAAGTTCCTCGTGTCATCTGCCGCAACAAAATACTCGTTGGGGTTGTGGGGGTTAATAGAGAGGCAGTTCACGGCGAAAGGTAGTTGAAATGCTGAGATCTTGTTGGATTGCAAATCCACAAAGCGAATGTACGCATCGTTGGAAGCGATAATCAACTCAGAGTCATCTTTGGTGATAGATATATGATTTGTTATGCCATCCGATGCGGTGGTGAGAAGACGCTCATCAACTAAATAATAATTTTCCGGATCCTCGATATTTTGGAGGATATAGCTGCCCTCAAAAGTTCCGTTTACCAAAAATTTGTCAGAGCAAGCGCTGGAAGAAATCCTGCCATTCGAATGGTGCTTAAGGGACCGCGAGTCAATGAGACAATCCAACTTCACAGAGTCAGGAAGAACTGCCTGCTCATCGGGCATAACTCTGATAATCTTGAAGAAATTGTGATAGTCATCACTGTGGATATGAGTTCCATAATTGTCTGAAGTCACGACTTCCAAGTTATGGTCATGGAAGTAAGACGAGGGGTAAAAAATGCCGTTGGAGATATTTTCTCCGCAAACGACAAGAGATCGTAGTTGGAAGTGAGTGATGTGGCTCTTCAAGCGAGAATAGAAGTTTTTAAACTGGAAAAAGTCCGTCTTGGTGTTGTATGATACAATGTTAACTCTCTGGAAAGTAGGTTAGTACGGGAGAACCATATCAGATGGGTTGCAGGATTATACTTACTTTCAACGCCTGTTCTCTGGAGTTCGGGATATTTCTAAACCAGGAAAAGTTCCCTATTCGGTACCTTTCCGCGTAGAATTTGCGGGATAGACTGGGCGGAAGTCTCACTCCTTGCACATTGGTGAAATCACGTTGGGTGGTGACAGAAAACGGGAGATTATTCTCTCTTTCTTTGAGAGAATTAAGAATACTGAGGATATCAGATTTTGTGAGCGAAGAACTGTCGTCATAAAGCAAATTGTATAGAAAAGTAAGCGACTCCGAGTTACTCAACTCATACTCATGGGAGGTATTGATGGTCTCCACCACCGTGGTATCGAACGAGTGAGGCATCTCATTTTCCGATAATCGGTTGGATGTCACTGAAATTTGTTCCAGAGAAAGCTCGACTGCCATTTGTAAACTAGGATAAATAATTGTGGGAATCACTGGGGAAAGGCAAAAAAAAATTGATAACGAGGTGACGGGAACTTTGTTTTTCTAAAGAAAAAAAGATATGTTGCGAGATTCGCTATATTACCTGTCAGTCTTCTACCCTTGGTAGCTCTTGTGGGTTTTGGAAGTGTTGTGTTTGCACAGATAGTTAAGAGTGATTTTGATGAGAACAAATCTGATTTGATATCAACAGATTCGCAGCTTGTCTAATGTCGTACATCGCGAGACATTTCTATGGGCACTACACGCAGTAAGGGACACATAGTAGTGTTAGACACAGCCACTTACAACCCTTAAATATAATTCATTCATAAATCGGACATCAAGAAACTAGAGAAGAAAAAATTGACATATGAAAATTGAAAAATATGCGTTTGGTTCGGTCACTGTTTTTACTGCAAAATAAAGAGAAGTAGGCGCACTTGGGTAAAAGTTAATTTGCACGCTAGGCAACTTCATATCCTTTAGATGCTAAGAGCTCCAAGTTTTCTGTCCATGCTCTGTCGATATATTCTGGATTCAGTACCACGGATGAAGGTCTACCCAAGACTCCACCTGTGCTCAAATACGAGCCGCTCGCTTCTCTCTGATGAGTGTGATCTAACGCGGCCCTCAACGAAGCTAAACTTCCTTCTTCGGGCGTAACACATACAGTTTTTGAAGCCAACCATTCCATAATCTTGAAAAACGGCTGGACGTAAGGTACGCTTTTCCAGTAGTTCCAGAGTCCGGTATCCATAATCACGCCAGGATGTACAGAATATGCCAAGATATCTGGATGCAATTGTGCGAATTTCTTCATGAAGTGGATTTCGGTCCCCTTGGCGTTAGCATACCTCAACCAGGCGAAATAAGCATTTGGGGATCTTTTCAAAGTGTCAGTAGGACTATAATACGCCCTAGACATATGGTGACCCATCGACGAAACGCAGACCACGCGCAGTGGGTCTGACTTAGTTGTCGCAGCAGCCAAAGCCGGAGTCAACTTCAATGTGAACAAAAGAGGAGCAACTGCATTCACCTGGTATTGGCTTTCATATCCATCTTTAGTGATCTCATGGGCAACGGCCAACAATCCTGCGTTGTTGATGAGAATATCGAGTTTGGGCTCTTTCGCGAGGAAGTCTGTAGCACAGTCTACAACCGACTTCAAGTTGCAGCAATCAATGTAAATAAAAGACATTCTCCCCGGAATCCGGACCTTCTTCTCCTCCTCGGTATATACGCTGGTGCGCTTTTCGGCCTCTTGTTTGATGTCAGCAATCGCCTTCTCCACTTTCGCTTCATTTCTTCCCGCGAGATACACCACATACCCGTGGAGGTATAGGTGCAACGCTGTGAACCATCCAATACCGGAATTTGCACCAGTAACTATGGCCACCTTACGCTTAACTTGTGGGTCCAAGTATTCCGCCGTAGATGGATCGTAAAAACTAGACTGGGACATGTAGTAGAGAGTATTGTGCAGAGGGCTTGCGCGATATCATATGTACATGTGGAGTTTTGTAGAAGGACTTACGAGTCGAGACTAAAGTCCAATTCCGGATACACCAACGCCTTTTATACATTAGGCTGGTAACGTATATATATACATATCTTTTAGATTTCGCAAACTGTCAATATTCTAGTTTTCTTTGGATTCCAATCGTAATTTTCTCCGCCACGCTATGCTGTCAACGTTGGCCTAGAAAAGCTTCTTCAACTCGTGATTGCTTGTATTGTCCATTCTGGTGATCAAGGAATCCAAGATTTCTCTAGTTTCTCTAGGACTTGCAATCCACGCCGTGCATGCACTAAGACGTGCCCTGAAATCGTTTGCACCCACCGAAGCAAACTGGTCACCAATGTGCAAACTTTCAGCTTTGGCAATAGGACAGTATTCGTCATCCTGGTGGAACTGGCACAAATATCTTTGTAATGCTGCCACTCCGAGTGCCTTATCGCCAATATCCACCCACACATCCGAGCCACCATTGAAGGCACATGCTCTGATGTCGGACGAAACTGCCTCGGTGACGCTGTCCATATCGTCGATATTACCCAATAAGTTAATTGGGTGAGGCTTATCCACAGTCAAGAGCTTATCCAACATAGCCAGCAATGACAAGACAATTTCTTCAAGTGTCTCCCGCTGGATTTTGTAGTCATTGAGAGGGATAATGCCAAGCGACCGTTCCTTGCGCACAATCTTGGTTTTAGAATCGTCATCCAAATGGAACTTTCTCCGCAAAAACTTGAGGTGATCATAAGATGAGTTCATAATTTCGGCAAGTTTGTCTTGGTCCCACTGGCGCATGGTTGGCAACCACCATTCTTGCCCATCGATGAACTCCAAATTGCCGGATTCGGGCATGAACCGAAACAAGTAGTTAGACTCACCCCCCATGACCAAAAAGTTGGATTTCTGTCTTTCCAGCAACTCTTCGCTGCTGCGCAAAGCCTCAATCAACCCGGAAAGCCGCCGGTGGTACTCAAACGCGCCCTGACGGCCTGGATATCCCGCGGCAGTAACAACGGCCACAAATAAATCCTTGGAAAGCAAATTGACCAAAGCACCTACTAGTGGCGAGTCAGGAGTAAGCGATTTTCCGTCCTCGTACAATGTGACATCACCGTCAAATGTGATCAATTTGAGTCGTAACAGAGCATCGCTTGTAAGCGCAATCAACTGAGCCGTGTTCAAGATGCTTCTGACGTCATTAAATGAGGGGCTCACGAGCCTTCTCCGAGAGATCAGCCGCTTTTTATCTTCTATGAGAAATGCCTCCTTCAATGGTAAACGTGTGAAAAACCGTCCTAGCGAAGGCACAAGCAGCCGTAACCGGCTTCGTGAAACATGAAACTCGTCATATTGGAGATTATCGAGATAGATTGTATTGTCCACAAGTTTTTCCACGTCGTGGAATACGTCGAGGTATCTTGCCTGGCAATTGCGTTCCAATTGCTCGTCCTCGACATCCAGGGTACTTTCAAGTGCAATATCTTCAAGGTAGTTTTCTGCGTCAGAATGGAGAACAAAGGGCACGGCAAGAAGTCCTTTGATCCATTCGATGAATTCATCCCTTCTGTGGCTCTTAAGTGCGTATTCCACTCTATATCTGGAAGTCATTGGCGGCCGATGGTTCGGTGAATGATCAGCAAAATAGCCGAGTTGATAAGGCGCTCACGTGACGAGTCTGTCGACGGAAATCGCGGATTGCATAGTGATAAGCATCCCGCTTGTGATACAGGCAACTTCCCCGGAATGACTGCGATCAGAGTAATAACTCGACTCTCTTCAGTTGACTTATTTCCGTAAAAAAAAACTATTGTTCTCTACCTCACCGTATGTGTAATTTCAAATCCGTTCTAATATTCCAATATTATACATGCTAAATTACAAACCTTGTTGAGCTCTTCTTCTGTCACGCTCCTCAGCGATAGACAACTTGATACCCTTACCCTTTGGCAAGGAGACCCATGGCTTACCAGCCTCGGTACCAATAACGAAAACGTTAGATTGTCTGGTAACGAAGGTGTTGTCCAAAGCGTCCTTGATGTGGACCAAGTCGAAACCACCCTCGTGCTTCTCTCTGTGCACAATGACACCAACTCTACCCAAGTTCTTACCACCAGTGACCATGACCAATCTGCCGGTGTCAAACTTGATGAAGTCGGTGATCTTACCAGTAGCCAAGTCGATCTTCACGGTGTCGTTAGCTCTGATGACTGGGTCTGGGTATCTGATGGTTCTACCGTCGTGGGTCACAACGTATGGGATGGCCTTCTTACCCAAAGCGATCTTCTTGACCTTACCCAACTTGTAGGAACCTTCCTCGGCGGTGATTCTGTGGACAGTGAATCTACCCTTGACGTCGTACACCAATCTGAAGTTCTCGTTGGTGGCGTCCAAGGTGATGACATCCATGAAACCGGCAGGGTAGGTGGAGTCGGTTCTGACCTTACCGTCGACCTTGACGTGCTCTTGCATCAAGATGGCCTTGACCTCTCTACCGTTCAAAGCGTACTTCAATCTGTTTCTCAAGAAAACAATCAAAGGCAAAGACTCTCTCAACTTGTGAGGACCAGCAGATGGTCTTGGAGCGTAGGTGCCGGACAACTTGTCCAACATCCAGTGGGATGGGGCTGCCAATCTCTTAAGGTGCTTCTTTCTGGACTTGTTAGTATAGTCTTTTTTTACGAGAACAGATGCGCTATCGGTAGCAAGAAGTGTGATTGAACACCATATATGACATGGCCAGCATGGTATATAAACCGCCAGGAACAAAGTTCAGCAGAGCTTTACTTCTGCAAGGCAGAAAAGTTTTTGCTCCACAACCAGCGGTCCAATCAATCAACACCTCTTACATTACCGATTATTTGACAAGGCTCCCATCCGGGCCATAAAATGGCTGGAGACCGACTTACATCCAGACAAGCTGGACTGCAGTATTGTATAGTTTCTGCCCGAACCCGGGCATACTCCTCTTGTGTTCTGTCGCGCAATCTGTTTTCTGGAGAGAAAATCAGGTTAGACATACGGGCCTCTTGCCATTTTTAATAATCAGTATAGGGTTGAAGAAGAAGAAAAAAAATTGAACGGTGCGAAATTTTCACTGGCTTTATACGCACCTATCACTTGTGTGCAGTATGGGCCCATTGCGATGCAAACCACGTGCGCCGCGTTAGGGCATCAAAGTGGAGAAGTTCCTTATCAAGAAGTGGGGAAGAACTCCATCCTAGATCACTCTACATGAATGTGCACCCTTGTGGAGGGGTAATCCAATCTTGCATGAAATTATCAAGTACGCAATCCTTACTGACCCCTAGGATAGGGGTCATTCTCCGATCGTTGTTCTCCCCGCACCCTCGCAGGTCCCTTCTTGTCCAGCAATGGGGAAAAAGCTGGGAAGGGCATAACCACAACCGTACCGTCTGAATAGCAAAAAAGGGAGGAGGTATGAAAGAAAAGAATAAAACTAGTAGCCTTGTAATGCGCGGTCACTTAGACCACAGTGTTCTTTGGTTCCTCAAACTTGTGGGTGTTGAGAGCAGAGCCACCGTTACCAGTAGGCATGTTTGTTTCCACATCATTGTGGTCTTCAAGGTTGCCAGCCTTTTGATCCAATGTCAAGCGGTCGATTCTGGACTTTTCCGTCACTTTTTCCACCTCCACGCCGGTCATGACCTTGATCCAATCAATCTTCAACGAGTATGGGCCGTACTGCTTGTCCAACAAGCCAATACCCACGGTCTTGACCTCTGACTTGTTCAATTCGCTGCCGTCCTGGATCACTCCCCAGTTGGTCATGACAAAGTCGCTCAATGGGATCACCACCGTTTCCCACTCGCCGGGATGATGCAAAAACAATCTGTGCTGGAACAAATCAGTCACCAATGGAGTGTTGGCCTGGAGGTTCACCAAGTACTTTCTGCGGTCACCTTTGACCCGCAAAACCAACAGGCTGTACTCGGACCAGTCCCAGTAGGAGTCGCCCGACAACCACGATTCCTTCTGGTCTTTTGTTCTGAACATGGCGTAGCCCGATCTGGTGATTTCGGGGTTGTCCTTGGGCAAGTCCAAGTTCAAGTAGCCGCTGAAGTGGCCGGCATTAGTCTCCGGGTCAATGTCAAAGTGAACGGTGGAGTAGCCGCCCATTTCCTTGTCGCACCGGGTCATCACCTTGGACAATGAGTCCTCCGGGTGCTTGCGGAAGTTGAGCACGGTCTGCACCGACTTGGTGGCGTAGTCAGACTTGGCAAAAATGCGGCTGAAGGTGGAGTTCAATCCAAGCGTTCTCAAAGACATGGTAGAAACTAAGGACGCTTGTGAAGTGGAATAGACAATATGGGTGAGGCTAGTGGCACACGTGCGGTACTATGCAGTCACGCCGGGTTGAGATCTGGAGGGTGGCACAAGTGTGGTAGCGTGCAAGAGGTCAAGAACAGGGCGCCGTCTGGATCCAAGCACAAAAATAACTGTAGTTGAGAGAGAGAGCTAAGGAGGAGGTGAAGAGATGACAAGCAAAGCCCCCAAGGGGTGACATTCGATAGCTTTTATAGCCGTGGCAGACGCACTGCGGCTCCCGGGACTCTAACAGTGGTTGGCACCCCCATGCAAACCGTGGCAAGGGGCAGGAGCAACCAACAATCGGGGGCAGATTGTGCAAGATTGAGTCGACGGGGTTCATATAACCATCGGAGTTCAAGTGACCTCCGTGGTTGCTGCAGGAAATGGCCTTACCCCACAGCGCCTGCGCATTATCGAAGATTCTACCCCTTTGGGACACACGCCGCAGTGGGTTAGCCGATGATGTTTCGTAATCGTGATCGTGGGGCATTCCACAGTGTCACGATAGGGGCCAGGTGTGCGGATCTACGTATAGGAAAGGGAATCTATGGGGGTAAGAGGGCAAAAAAAGAATGGACAAGTAGAAAAGTAGACGCCGGTGGGTAGTGGGACGAACACACTACAGTGTGTTCGCAAGCGTGAAAATTTAAACAATAGGACGCCTTCTGACCCATGTTTCTTTGAAGCACCGCCCCACGCCACCTTGGAGGTCGCTGCACACTGCATCTAGTCTACGGGGCCAAGAATGTGCACTAGCCTCTACAATGGCGCAAGTGAGTCACCATGGGAAATAATAAATAGCATTTGCGACAGGCAGAACACCACCAAACCGTGGCCGGGCAGGGTGCACCACAGCGGAGGCCCCGATATATAAAATAAATATATTTATATAGTAGAAAATCCACCAGTGCGTCCATCATACCCCTACCGCCGCCGTCTTCTACTGTACGGGCCAGTACCCGGGGAACAAGTAGTGCATCTTCTCCAACAACTCCTTCTTGACCCCATGGGTGCTGGTGCTGACGGCGTACTTCATGGATCCTTCCAAGTTGGAGCCCAAGCCGGACTTGCCGCTATACAAGTCCTCCGACACCACGTCGATCAAGGTGGACGCCACCTTGAGTGCGTTGGCCGAGTTGGCTTTCAAGTTGCTCACCACCGTCTCCACCGTGACCGGCTCCTCGCTCTCGTTCCACGAATCGTAGTCGGTGGACATACAGATCATCTGGTACGCGATCTCCGCCTCTCTCGCCAACTTGGCCTCCGGCAACACCGACATGTTGATCACGGAGCCGCCCCAGCTGCGGTAGATGCGCAGCTCGGCCCGGGTGCTGAACTGCGGACCCTCCATGCATACCACCGTCAAGTCCTCGCCGTTGTTGGTGTGTGCCTTGGTGTGCAAGCGCGGCTCGGCCTTGGAGTCATACGCCTCCAAAAAGCCGTCGGCAGGGATCGCGTCGCCGATGATCTTGTTGAGGGTCAAGTCGAACGGCTCGCCAAACATCGCATGCGCCACAAAGCCCTTCTCAAAGAACGTGGCCGGGCGGATGCCCTTGGTGCGGTCGATGATCTGCGTGGGCACCACAAAGTCCCGGGGCTTGATCTCCGGCTGCAACGAGCCGACGGCCGAGAAGGCAATGATGGCCTTGACTCCGAGCTTCTTCAACGCAGCAATGTTGGCCCGTGCAGGCACATCCGAAGGCAACAAGTCGTGGTGGGGGCCGTGGCGGGCGAGAAACGCAATGGCGTGACCGGTTTCCGTCACAGACACGGTGATGGGCGCCGAGGGGAACCCCCAGGGAGTGGAAACCGTGAGGCGGGCCACAGGCTTGAGGTTGGGCAAGTCGTAGAGGCCGGTGCCGCCAATCACCGCCAATGGGATGGGCTTGTCGTATGTGTGGGGCAACGCCAACAAGTCGATTTTTTCTCTGTGGAGGGACATTGGCGATCGGAGACTCTTGGGGAGGTTGAATTTTACCATGCCCATAAACAGTGAGGTTTATGTACACCCCATTGCGGGCCCACGTTGTCCACCAGGGAGAAGCCACAGTTTGCGGTGGAATGGCGGGCGGGCTGGGGAGGCGGGTTCGCTTTACTTTGTTCTTTTCTTGATACGTTTTAGTCCTTTAATCGCTTTTTTTGGCAGCGTGTGTGTTTCTTTTGGTGGCATCTGTGATTCAGGTGTCGGTGAGGGTTGCTGGTAGTGCGGCTCTGGGGCGGCATCGCCCATGGGAAAATAGTATCCACGCTGCGGTTGACAAGCAGCAAATCCTTCTACGTTCTGCTTGCTGTATATATAAGGTTCAACTGCCCTCGAACTAGTTTTTGTAGGTATCAGGGAAAGGTTTACAATTTATCGTGGTGCTGTTCCTCTCGACTCTTTCCGAACTGCTAGACTCGAAAATGAAAAAAACTGCGAATCTTCAGACGTCCAGTCCGCTTCCCACACATACCCCAAATCACCATCTCTTAATATTAATGTAGTAATTGTCTACAGAACCTATGGCCCATCCAGCACCAAATCGCTCATAATCTGCCCCTCACCAAAAAGCACTGGCTCTTTCTCCTCTTTCGGGTGCACCGTGACCAAAGCCGAATCGCCACACAAGGCCGAGCACACGTGATGTCCGAACCTGGCAGAAAATCGGTGACTGAATACTCACTCGAATAACCTTACACTTCATGTCATTCCTAGCATCTATTCGGCCTTCATCCGTCTGTCTTGGCTCCATGAGAAGCAGAACCGCTCTCATGGCGCTTAGGTTTCTGTCCTCCAAAAAGTCCGAGACCGAAACCAACGACGAGTCCCCAGCTAAAAAGTCCCTAAGCGCTGTGATGAAACATAGAGCAGGCTCTAAAACTGTCCGTGCCCAAGCAGACGAACCCAGCACAAGCCACACCAATCAAGCAAAGAATCTCGCATCTAAACACTATATCCCTTTTGACAAGCTTCCTAAGCCCCCGAAGGAAATCACTGATATGTCGCTAGACAAGTTTTACGCCAAGGTGTACATGAGAGATCTCCCTGAACGGCCTGAAATCACTCCATCCAACCAGTTCATCTACAACTTCGAAGTTCCATCTCAGTTTGTCCGCGCCAGAAAGCCCGATCAGAAGCAAAACGAGAACCACTCCTTTGAACCAGCTCACAATATCCTTGAGTTCAAGGTGGAATACGACAACAATAACATGTTGAGATCCCCAGAGCACCCGCTCAAAGAATCCATCACCGGCATGTTTGTTTCTAATCCCCTCATGAGCACATTTGACAATGATTACCTCTGGGATATGTATCCAAGGGGGAAAGTCTTTGGCAATGTTCCGTTCGGCGGCGATTCCAGTTTCAACGGGTTCAAGAACTGGGAAAAGGGAGAGAATGAGAAGGCAAAGGAGAAAGGTGACCACTTTGAGTCGAAATTGCAGGAAATGAAAGAGTTCAACCTGACATTGAACGAAACCAACTCTTTCTACAGAAAATCCGCCGCGTCGTCTCCAACTAAAACATCTAAAACCGAAACGAAGAAGGCTGGAGGAAGACGCAAGTTAGACCGCGGTCTTCTCAAGCAGTATCGAAAGTATAAGAAGGAGGGCTGGCTCAGAAGGAAGCTTTCAGATGAAGATGAAGATGATAAGTTTTGAATCGATACTTACGGTGGGTTTTACTTGTTTATAGGTTAATATATAGTGCATTTTATTCTTGGTATTTCCAGTAGGCTTTAAGGATTCCAGCTACTCCAATATCAACTCAACGTCCCCATAACCAAACTTTTCCTTATTGTCTTCAAATATCCTCTTAAGCTCATCAATGTATAACTGATGGTAATGGTCTAAAATATCTTGAGGAATATGCCTGCGGGTCTGAGGCTTCTCCGTCTTTCCAAGCTTCAAAATATTTGTAAAGGAAGATTGTCTTTTGCGAGTTGTATCACTCCATGTCTCCTGCTGGCCCAGAAGAAGGCCAGACGGAACATATATAGGACGGCCCACCACAATGTTGATAGGTGTTCTATAAGGCAAGAAACCAAAATCATATAAGAAAATGCCTCTTGCACTGAAGAAGGGTAAGGTAAACTTAAAGGTGCGTTTCATCCAATGCTGAAAGGAATGGCCCCAAGAACCTGGCAGAGGAGTCACAAGTTTGTAAACATCAGCCTCACCAAACGCAAAAGTGGGCACAAGACAGATGTTCCCCAATTCGATAGCCAACTTCACAAAGCCCTTTCTCTTGGCAAGCACTAGCCGGATCTGTTTCTTCAGCTTTTTTTCGGGGCCTGCCGCTTCATCTTCAGAATCAGATTGGGCATTATATCCAATGCCAACACGGGTGTCTCCTACCATATCATTAAGTAGAGACTCTTGGGCTCCACCCACAACAATACAAACCGAGTTATCGCCATTGTTGATGATACTTCTAATATTCTTTGCGCTGGAGCTTGTCAAGCCCAAGCCCAACAAGTAGTCGCGGAAGAAAGGCAACGCAAACTGTGACGTCAAAGTCAACGGGAATATGTATCCTATACCTGGAAAGAGGCGCTCACCCTTGGATGGATCGTGGAATAATGGCTTTAGGAATTTTAAAGGAGGCTCATAAGGCTCATTCCTTAAAGCATTTGTTGCTAGCATACCCATAACTCCCATGGAGATAACACCATGCGGGTGGTATCCAAAGATATAACGAGGTCCTGTGGAAACTCGGCGGTACCTCAAAGGAGCACCCGTATTCAGTAAGTCTCCATTTCCAGAGCTTGAAAATTCGGCAGAGGTACAATCTGTGTCGTTGAGCCTTTTCTTAAGACCGAGGAACTTGAATATATCGTCAATAAACGTGCGGGAATCCTCTGAAATCAAGTCATCCTCGTCATCGGGGGCATCTTCAGATTCAACCAAAACGTTCGTAAATGTCCGCTCCAACTCGCACGTTTTGTAAACCTTGATTGGGAAGTAATTCACGAATAGCTCCCACAATATGAAATTACGCATCCAGTCTCTGACGCGGTAGACAACCTTTCCATTGGTGGGAGTATGCAAATCAAACCCATACATCCACACAAAATAGGGAAGAACTACAAAGATCCATGATAGCCAGCCAAGGTAGATGCAATAGAGAAACAAGCAGAAAAATGCGGGAATGGAAATCGTATGCCACAAAACGCTGAATGTTTGGAGTCTTCTTGAAAGAGGAGTGTTTAACGGAGCAATGTTTATCCGGTTTCTCTTCTTTTTCTTGGGAGGCCCTTTCTTGACATTAATTTGCGCCCTGTCACCGCTTACGCCTATATCATCGCCCAGAGAGCTCTTGCTCAGGGATTCAACGTTGATATTTGCCGACAGCTCATTGGCAGCAGGCTTCACTTGTCTTCTTCTCCAAGAAGAGACATTTTCTCCATCGATTTGGTCACCGGGAGCCATTTATTGTGAGAAATAGAGAAATCTGAACAAAAAGGGAGCACAGAAAGATACTCAAGCAATAAGCGGGGAAACCAAGACACAAAAGCACATCAATTAACCACCGGTCTATGGGGGCCCACAATAGGAAGTATTTGTTGAAGTGCGGAGTAGATCCAATGAGAAATAGGAATAAGAATCTTTTTTTTGTAAGGGTGTGGATGTTTATCCTAGAATAGATAAAATCATGATCCCATGTCTTGCTTGCCACACGTGAGGCACGTACAGCCTGAGGTCCGGCACAAAACATTGTTTGATCTTGACCTTGCAACTTTGATATCTTCGCCTACGCCATGAAGCGCGCAGAATTGGATCCAAATGCACAGAAAACTCATTATCTCATTGATCCGAAATCACGGAAAAAGGCAAAGCTTTCCAATGGCTCGTCAAAAAAGTTAGATTTTGAGGAATCCAATCACACACCTTTCTGTAAACTTCTCGATGAAACTCCAGAACACATCCTACATCGGTTCAATCTCTACGAGCATATTTGGGGCCACCAGCTAAATTCAATCCAACGGATCTTGAACACAGCCAATAACGAGTTGTTTGCCCATCTTCTAAAATTTATTGAGGATCCGATTTCTCCCAAGTTGGATGTGGCTTTTCTTGGACTTAGTTCAAACACCGCAAACAATCTCAGAGTGTTGGATGACTTCTCCTCTTATTTGTTGGCCAGACCAGTACAGACCCAAAATTTTCGCATAGTAACCCTTAACTCAAAGGTCTGTTTCAATGTGAAGACTGCTATGCGAGAAGTGATCAAACAGATTCTTGAAGGGCCAACCCAGCGCAGTGACGAAACTGAGTATATTGGCGAAGAAGACGAGGAGCAGCAAGATTCAAAGGATGCAGTGAAGACTGAAAATGGTGACGAGTATGCTGCTGAACTTGAGCAGGAGGAGAATTTTGAAGATGATGGGGGAAGAATATCGTACGATTTTGAAATAGTCGAAGATTGGATCAAAGATTACACCAAAAATCCAAAGAATAGCGAAAATTTCCGGATTGCCATTATCTTAGAAGATACAAACGGTTTTTCAAACGATGTGCTAAACCAATTGGTTCAGCTATTCTGTGTTTACTCCACACGGGCTCCCATAAAACTAATAATGAGTTTGAGTTCGAAGAATGTTAGTGATTGGATTAATAGCAATATCACTAGCAAGCTTAGAACGTTAGTCTCTGGATGCAAATTTGAAGCCAAGGAAAACAAAGACATTGGATTCCAAGTGATCAATGATATATTGCTACAAAATGAGATCACCCCAGAGAATCCTTTATTGCTAGACGCTCGGCTCTCACTGATTGTCTTGAGCAGATTTGAAAACTCCAACAACTCGATAGACAGTTTGATCACAGAGCTCAAACTTTCGTACATGATTCACTTCTATCAACTGCCCCTTTCAGCTCTCGTGGACCCGACATTTACCCCGCAACCTTTCCACTATGCGGCTATAAGAAAACTTCCTTCTTTTAAAACATTCATTGAATCCCAAATGCATGAATTGAAAGAGTCGGAAATCGACTCTAGGGAGGTCGGTTCAACTCGGGCACAAATCCTTGGCTACATGAAAGATGATAAAATGCTACACAAGCTATTGGATGATGCGAAGGCTAGATTTCAAAGCTACCAGAATGCTGTAATGAATTGCGTTCATATTGTGCATCGCATGGGAAATTTTGCAAAGCGAAAATTCCAGATTTATAAATTAATCACGAACAATCAACTCATCAACTCTGTCTATTTGAGTGACATGCTAAAGAAAGCAAAACAGTTCAGCATGGATGAACTACAAGAGATCATAGAATTTATTTCTGGGGATGAAATTATAGAAAATATTGGAAATTGCGTGGATGACGATATCTTGAATCTTCGGAAAAACTTGAAGGATGATAAAGAGGGACATACTATTGAGATAATCACGAGGTATCTCCACACAAATAAGAACGTTAACATGAAGATAAACGATAATTTATTTAATGAAATATTGACTATCAATGGAGGGATATCTGAAATTGAGAACCTCGGGGCATCTACCGCCATCGAGGAAAATTACGAAAATCTAATGATCAATCTAATTCGGCCAAAGCTGAGAGAATTGATTGAGAAGGGCTTGGACGAACCCCAAAGGTACTTGAGGAATCCATTGATTTTAGAACATATTGGTCAACCAAACAAAAGCAGCAGATTAACAGGTCCGGTTTTGAGTAAATTGTACCAAGTGTACAAAGATGCACCCGTGAATATCAACCTTTGGGATTTTTACCTTGCATTTAAGCTGTCTTTACAAAAGAAGGAGTTATTGGCAGAGATTACATCATCACTTAGTCAATTGGATACAGAAGCGCGTTCTAAAATTGACGCTATCGCAAAAAGCGTCGAGGACAGCGAGAGCCAGTGGGACAAACTAGTATATGCGTGGTTTCTTCAAAGCTGCTTTGAATTGGAGTCAATGGGGTTTGTTCGAGAAAAATCCAAGGGCGACTACGTTGAGAAATTGATATGGAAAAATTTGTAACAGAAAACTGCCAATGGTGAATATCCAGTATATTTAGTAGATATAAGTACCTCGACGGCGATATTTAAGTATAATGTCCTCTTCGACTGTAATTTGTAGGACCCAGTATCGCGGAAACCAAATCTGATAATGAAGTTGCATTTCTTTAAAAAGCGAGTTAAGAGGCACAAACGTGTCCATTGTATTAATGTTTTCGATTCAGAATGACATTACTGTTCCTTATCTCCCAGAGACTCTTCTTCTTTCTCTTCTTCTTGAGCTTCTTTCTCGGCTGCTTGAGCCTTATTATTTTTCTCAAGTTCCTTCTCCACTCCGGTCTCGAGTTCAGTCTTAATCTCCTTCTCGAGTTCCTTCTCAAGCTCCAAATCTGAATTCACCTCAGCTTCCTTTTCAAGCTCCTTTTCAGCGTCCACTTGAGCCTTTTCCTCTGCTTCTTCCTCAACTTGTTGCTCAGATTTTTGCTCACCTACCCGAACACCTTCGGTCTCAGCCTTCTTTTCGCCTTCTTCCTTCTCGGTTTCCTTTTCGGTTTCCTTTTCGGTTTCCTTTTCGGTTTCCTTTTCGGTTTCCTTTTCGGTTTCCTTGTCAGTCTCCTTGTCAGTCTCCTTGTCAGTCTCCTTGTCAGTCTCCTTGTCAGTCTCCTTGTCAGTCTCCTTGTCAGTCTCCTTCTCAGTCTCCTTCTCAGCTTCGGCTTCAGGATCCTTCTCAGATTCAGCTTCAGGGTCCTTCTCAGATTCAGCTTCAGGGTCCTTCTCAGATTCAGCTTCTGGGTCCTTGCTAGCGTCACTCTGAACCTCCTTCTCAATGTCCTTTTCAACCTCTGGCTTTTCATTTGCTGGCTTTAATCCAGGCAAGGAGAAAGGGAAGGAATCATCCAGCGTATTAGCAGTAGACTTGTCGACATCGTCATCAAGGAAAGGTTCACCAGAATCAGAAGTGCCCAGAGTACTCTTCGACGAGTCCCAAACGTTGTTGTAGTACTGGTTGATCGACTCGCTTATCGCCGCTGTAGACATATACTTGTGGCCCTGGAGAGAAACAATAAGCAATAACCCAACAAGAAAAGTGAAAATCAAAAGCGTCATATAGCGCTGCGAGCGCAATAACCTGCTACCCACATTGACCGAATTTGATCTCATGGTGGTGATAGCGTATATATGGAGGTAAGATAATGGGCGATATGCTCCTCGAATTAACCATGCACCATGCAGGATGATGAAAACGGTTGTTCTGGTGCACACGACGGTCGCGTTCACCCATCTAAGGTGAGAGTACCCGAGGAAGCCGAGGAACACTGACGGTTTACGGCTTAATTAGGCTATTTACGGTTTGGAGCGGGTTCTCATGCATCTCTGTCAGTTTTTATTTTGAATATTGTTTGTCGTGCCTTTTTCTAATTTTTTCCAACGTTGCTGTGCCATACTCCATCCGACTTTGCCTGTCCACCGCACTTTCTCCCGGCTAACACGAATACCAGATAATCCGCCGGCAAATCATATAGCCGGTGTACGCTGATGGCGAGATATTTGCAAGCAGCACAATAAGTGTAGTCGAACTAGTATCTGCGGGCGCTCGGAATATCTCATTGTGAACAATGGGCCCAGACAAACTTCGTATAAATGCAGGGTGCAAACCGTTGCATAACCCTAGGCTGAACACCTGTTTCGGTCCTTGTGACGTATGGCGCGTCGCTCGGCTACGACGCTTATCGCCAAGGTTGTCTGAATTGAGCATCAGAAAAATTGTGGCTTCAGTATATAGGGTACGGCAAAACGAGCCCGGAACCCCAAACAGGCGCTGCGGGTTCAACAGTGAGGAAAATATTGCGAAAGCCGGCCCCCCTCTTCCCCCCCAAATAAAAAATTACACCGGCCCTTGACTGGTTTCCTCCAACGGGACCGAATCTTCCCCCGCAAATGGCTGCGTGAATCTCGACATATTCTTGGTGTTGCCCAGTAATGAGCTGGGGATTAGCGAGCTCCATCGTATATGCGCCAGATGGACTGCACCCGCAATCAGGTACTTGCGGCTTCACGTGCCGCCCGCACCCATGACCTGCAAAATCAGACCACTTTCTGTCTAGACTATATACAAAAAAAAAATCCGTCTTCGCCCAACACCTGCCAGGAAAACCTTTTGTAATTTACTTGAATTCGTTCCTTCTGTGTTGTTTTCGAACACTGCCTAGCTCTCTGCATCCCTCCCCTGCTGACAAGTTTCGCCCCCCGGCTGGAGTCTTGCAAAGATAGCCTGTTCCACATATCCGGTTCCAGTTTCCTCGCTCCAAGCTCCACCAGAAATCCACCACCGCGGTTTATTGCTGGTCTTTCCCCATGGCTTCCACATTTAACTACACAGACGAGGTGTTGGACTTTGACGATGCCAACAACTTCTTGCTGATGCTTCTGACCACCGTTCCGTCGGTGGAGAAGCCACAGAAATGGGACTTTGACTTGGCCCAGCTGCTGGAGATCCCAGACCTGTTGTTCGTATCCGACTTGGACTCTGTGCTGTCGGGCTTGATCAATTCCGGCTCCTCCTTCACAGCAGACCTAATGGACGCGCCCCGCGCCGAGTTTCTACCCCAGGCAGTCGACTACCAAGAAGCAGGCGAGCGCATGATGTCGTTCAGCCTGGTTTCCGGCTCCGACCTGGCGGGCTCGCACTTTGCCGGCTCTGCCAACGGCACCCCCAACACCTCCGTCAGCTCGCCTCACGCTACTCCCGAAAACCACGCGAAAAAGGAACCCACTCTGCCCTTTTCGCCTTCCATGTACTCGCGCAACATCACTATCGGCTCGGACTTTGGCTCCGACTCCGCAGACGTGTTGTCGCCCCGTCTGAAGGTGTCACCCAAGGACAAGGTGAACAAGCCTGCGAAAAAGACCAAGGTGTCGCACAACATGATTGAAAAGAAGTATAGAACCAACATCAACTCCAAGATCATGGAGCTCCGTGACGCAGTGCCCACATTGAGAATTGCTGTTGGCAAGGACAATGTGCGGGTTACAGACTTGGACGGCTTAGCCCCTGCGTCCAAGTTGAACAAGGCGTCGGTTTTGACCAAGGCCACCGAGTACATCAAGCACTTGGAACGCAAAAATGATCTTATGGCCCAGCAACTTTCCCAGTTGCAGACGCTTGTACGTGACACCAGTGTCAACTCCAGCTCGCAACTTATACACAGACGCGAGCAGCAGCAAATGCCTCTTGCTCCCGACGCCAACTTGGAGTTCGGTTTCACCCTGGGCCTGTCGTTTGACGCCGCAAACTATGCGGCGTACACCGAGCCTCAGTTGCAACCTAACGTTTCAAATCCACCTGCCAACGAGTTGCAAATGAATTCCAACTTGTTGTTGGGCGGTATGGCCACCGTGTTGGGCGGGTCGCTCATATCGGGCGAAAACTTCAAAGGCATGGCTTCCGTGCCATTCTTCCCCAGCTTTCTTTCTAATCCGTCTGCGCTGACATTGCAAATCTTGCCTGTAGTCAGAGCTGCGGTGGTTTTCTCGGGTGCTTTAATGATGGCCAAGCCAGTAAGTCTGTTCTTCGGTAAGAAAGACAAAAAATCACAATCGCAAAATAATGTCTGGATTTCCTGGTTGCTTTCCTCTCTCTGCCTCCAATCGCCGAAACCTGCGGCTGTTACGAATGAACTTGTTGTCGCCCGCTTGTTGGGACAAAACAAGTTTTCTTACTACGGGTTGTTGAGAGATTACGCAAGTCTTTCTTCATGCGAGCTCACTTTTGAAACCTGCTTTTTGCAGGTGCTCTTGGGTGTTATTCTCATTCGGAAGTTCCCTATCTTGTCAAAAGTTATCAAGGGCAACATTAAATGGAAGGCTTCCTTGTTAACAAACCTCAACTACTCTGGTGATGACCAAAACTTGTTGGCTCTCAGTAAGCTCATCAAAGACGTGGATGGTTTGTCTTTGTTTGAGTCTGAAACCATGATCACACGCCTTGTGAATCTTTCGTGTTGCAAGCCAATCAACAGTGGTGTTACAAATGGTGACAACATTAACAACTATGTGGATGTCCTTTTGAAAAGCAAAACTAGTATTTATTCCATCATTTTCTATTGGAGGATACTAGAAATCATCTACGAAATCAACTTAAGCTACTTGGAGTGCTTTATCTCAGATTCCGACAAGAAGGAAAAGTGCATTGCCGATGTTCAGAATGATATTTCGAAGATTGATGATTTCTTGAAGCAAGGTTTCGCATCTCCAGAATTGCTCGAATATTTTACTTTGTTCAAATGCCTTGTGAACCCAGGCTCCACCCCTGAATTATTCACGCTTGTGAAGTCAAAGATCACAAATGGCGTCCAAAATATCAATGCGATATATAATGGCCAAGAATTGACAGACGATGAAAAAATTAGCGACGATGAATCCAGTTTGGGCGACGAGGACACGTCTAACTCAACCGCCAGGGAAGAACATCTTCGTGAGGATTTCAGCGAGATTAAAAGCCAACGGTCGATGATATATTCTACTAACTTGATGAATGAGGAAAAGTTTATTGCGTTGGTGTCATGTTCGTTTTTCTACTATTCCGAAAAGCATGGCAAGCATGACCCACTTGAGCAGTTACGCTTTTTATGTTTCAAGGATTCAAATGTTCCTTTATCTCTAATTTCTTTCACTTGCTTGTTGAAGGTGTTGTGTCTTGCTGTCAATGAAAGCGAGAAAGAAGAAGACGACGAAGATTTTACTTCAAGCATTGATGCGGTTTCATCTGGTGTTTTGGACTCATTAGTTAAAATGATCAGAACTTGGTTGAATGATGATAATGAGGAACACTTTTTGTCGCATACTCTTAGGAGTGAGCTCACGGACATCGCTATCTCGAAGGGGATGGCATTAAACGATTAGATGACGCTTGCATTATTTTACAAACTGCCTGTCAGGTTGCAGATTGTTCACTTGGGATAAATTATTGACGGTTAATTTGATATTTGATGGTACAGACCCGAGGTCGGGTTCAACTTTTGCTATTTATTGATACACACTTCTTCTTTTATATTATTAGTATTAACGGAATATCAATTTTAAAGTGCTTGTGATGGCTTTGACGGGGGTACAAACGTAGGCACAAATACAGGATTTTTTTGTTGCATTGACTACATCACGAAATATAGCGTGCAGAGAATTAGTGTTCGACTGAGCAGCTAAATTAGCGCAAAACAATATAGAGCCGGTACCGCACAAACGGTAGTAGTGTCTCAGAATTTATGTCCCACATGTCATCAGAAATGGAATCAGAGGACATAAGACGTGAATAATTGCATTCACGTGACCGAGAGAACTAACAGAGGTGGAAAGGACTTGAGATATCGAGATACAACCTAAGGTTATATATAGAACAGCAAAAGGCCAAAACTTCTTTAGTAAGTAAGAAAATGAAACAGTTGTCAAAATATTACTGATATGCACATGGTATGTATATTTCTGCAACATTCTCGAGGATTATAACGCAATATCATCAAAGGTGAAAGGCTCATATGCGTAACCCTCGCCTTGAAAAAACTTGGACATTGCTTCCACCCAGTGCAATCTCAATGAATGCAACATAGCCGAGGTTCCTTCCATCATGACCAAAATGCATACAGTCAAAGTGAACCACATTGCAAACAACGCAACCGTCATGATGATACCTACAGCACCAGTGGTCCCGAACGCATTCAGGATGGTCATGGTCCATAACACACTGGATAATTGAGCATGCGCCAAAGACAATGCCCACAATCTCAAATAAGAAGCTGTATGCGAGACACAATTAAGGCAGAATTCAATGGTATGAATTACCTGGTGAATAACCACATCCATCAAGTTGAATTCCTCTTCGGCATGGCCTCCAGAATTGTGGTTCATAGGTTCCACATCGTTTGGAAAGGTGAAGTTGCTACTCAATTCATCCACCTCATCATCAAGTGAATACTCCCCATTTGTGGTGGCAACTCTGTCTAGAGCGTCTTCTTCTTCCTGTAATTGCAACACATGGTCGAGACGAGAATTAATATCTCTATAGCCTAACTCAACAGCACGGTTATTTTGTCTCCTCAACACCATTGGTTTGTACAATAAGAGCCAAGGAACGCAAATCAATGCGACCAAAACCAACCCAAGTTGTACAAACTTCTGGCCCGGGTATAGTTGATCGTCAATACTTCCTGGTGCCAAGAACATGTTAATTAACATGTTAAGCAAGCCAGGAGGTTGGCGTTGTGTACCAAGCCAATCAACTGTCCACTTGTAGACAATTGTGAGCGCAAGGTAACCAAAAATGCTCTGCATAAACAAAAATCCCGGAATAAAGTTACCGATGATATCGACCCGCGATTTAAAAAAGCGATAATTGACCAAACTGAACATCAAAGAATAATTCATGTGCACATAGCCCATTAAAATCGACATCTTCATTTTATACGAGTTAGTGAAAAGTAACCCGTTCTCCGAGCCATGCCAAACCCAATCTAATCCAAATGGGTACGTCTTACCTGACACTTTTGTGGCAGTCAAGCTAATTGCCCCATCCTTGGCATAATCATAGCCCTCAGGGTAGTTCCAAGTCCAACCGGACTTGAATAGGGTCATCGATTTAGAGAAGAGATCATTGTACATCAATCCAGTGTACATGGAGAAAATACCCATCAATAACACAATGTACCGTCCATTGAATGCCATCTCTAAAATCTCATCCTTGTTTCTTTGGGCGTTGTAGAATCGTTCGTTTTTGATAAAGAATAACGCGACTAAAAGAACGATAAACCCATGGCCCAAATCACCAAACATAATAGCAAACATGAAAGGAAATGTAATGATTGTTGCCAACCCCGGATTGACTTCTTGATAAGTTGCAATACCATAGGTATCCACAATTGCCTGAAACCCAGATGTGAATTTATTTGTTCTGTGGAATGTGGGTGGTGTTCGGTTTGTTGAAAGCTCATTAACAACTGCCACAAAGTCATAATTAACATCATCATCGTTATCGCTTGCGTGGTCAAAAGTATCAAAATCATCTCCGACTGAGAATAAGGTGTTTCTCGAATTAGCAAGGTTGCTGGAGGCGTCATTGCTAGGAGCAGATAATGTGTCGTTAGACAAATTTATAGCATTGCTTGTTGGCAGAAATTGGGACAGGCCCATTTTGGAACGGACTAAATGTTTAAGCGTTCTTCTAATATTGTCAAACTCAGATTTAGGAATCCACCCTTCGCCAACGAGGCACCTTCTGGTGCTGTCTTCATCAAACTTATTCAATACCTCGTAGATAAATCTCTCACGCTTGATGATAGGGTGCCAATCAAAGTACTTTTCCTGGAGAAAAAGAAGCTCTGTGGCAATGTGGGATTTTGTGGATTCAACCACACTTGAAAGGTCGTTAATTTTTAGGTCGAGTTCGTTCAATGTGTCTAATCTATCCCTGGCACTTCCATTGACATTGTCGTAGACCGTGCCGTCTAGAGATTGAACGATCTTCCGGACGCGTGACTTCAAATACTCGCCGTGAACATAAATGATAAAAACGCTCTTTGAAACAAGATCGGACTTGCGATCAGTTGATGCGGGGAGTAGCTCGTCGATCGGAATATCGTTGAAGTATAAGTTACCCCTCAATGTACGCCATAAAACGTTGCGTAATACTGGCACTTTTGACAGGGCGATTGTGCCTGAGAGGGAGTTGAACATATCAGTGAGAGCCGCAGATCCGGCTGTTTCGATGCTCTGACGGCCACCATCTTCCCGTAGCAACGCTTCCTCGTCGTCGGAAATTTCGAAATGGCGGAACTCGTCGTCTTCTTCGGTCCTAGTTGTCAACGACGATTTGTGGAAGTTGTGGACGGAGTTGAGCACATGGCGGTTCTCCACGTACTTCATTTTCCTGAGCTCCAAGTCGTTGTAGGAGTCGTCAAGGTGCTTGATTCTATCATGGATCTCTGCGATCTGGTCCTTGATGTTGTCCATATCGGAGCTGGAGGGCAATTCGGCACTCTCGGGATTGAAGTCTGCGTATGGGTCGCCCTGGACGGTGCCATACTTGGACATCATACTATAGAGGAAGGTGAGGTTGAGATCGATGGCATCGATGTTGCGCAATTCGTTGACAAACGTACGCTGGAACGGCGTGAGGCGGGAATTCAAGTCTCGAAAGTGGACTTGGCCCAACTTGCCCAAGATGAACACGAGATCTCTGGCCAATTCGATGGTGACATAGAATTGGACCAAGGTCATTGGTGACGAGCGGAAAACACCCTCATCCGAAACGGGGCCCAGGTTGCTGTCGGCCCAAAGTTGCATTTCCCAATGGGCAATCGGAGATTAGGAAGGGCGGAGAGGCCAGAAGGAGCTAAGGAAAGAGAAAGGGCCTGACCAGGTAAGCAGAACAGACAGTTTTGGCCACGCACACAGAAATGCTCGGGTGTCGCTTGTTTGTAAGATGAGTTAATACCGGCTCCGAGTAACAAATATGGAAGGGGTCGCACTGCAGACAATTGCGAGCCAAGCGTTGGTTGGGGTAGTACCAAGAGATGCTAGGTGGCCTTTTCGAACAAATGCTGAAGACAAGAAATTTTTTTCCCTCGTAGCGAAAACGCTGGTATTCACGAGTTTTGCACCACACCTCACTGTCCACTCTCGACCAATTTTCGACATTCCCGAGACTCGTTCTCCACCGATCCACAGGCTATGCCGCGCACGTGACTCTCCAGATCTCGGCCGGTGCGACGCGGCGGCAACGACAGTACAAACCTGCTCCACCCCACTGAAACATACCCACCTGCATACACCCACTTGGCCTGACTCGAGCCACTCCATTCTCTCCACCTGGGCTCTTTGGCAAGAAACGGAAAAAAGATGCGTGCATTTCACTTCCTCTGGGCCGTGCTATGTTTAGTTGCTGCAGGTATGGCCTCTGCTGACGAGTTGTACCGCAGTGCCATCTCGCTTGCACTGCAGATCCCACCCAAATACGCAAATCGCCAGCCAAAGTATAGTGCTGACACCATCCAGCACGGCATTCAAGTGCCACAGTACAATGCAACGCTACATCAGTATGAAGAGTATGAAGAGGCGCCGGTTCTGCCCCAAGCACAGGAAGTGGTGCGCCAGTTGCAATCCGCCTCTGACTTGGGCTCTGTCGACGCCACGGTAGCCCTTGGCGACATCTACACCTTTGGCAATTTTTCGGTTCCGGTGAACTATACGCGGGCGTTGAGTTACTATGAGCGTGCGGTGGAGAGCGATCCGCACGGCCACGCATACTTCATGCTTGGAATCATGTATTCCACCGGAATGTTTGGCGAGTTGCTGGTGGATAAAACCAAGGCAAACGTGTACTACGAGTTTGCCGCGGCCAACGGCGACCTCAATGCGATGTTGGTGTTGGCATACCAGAACCTCGGCGGCATCGGACGGCCGGAAAACCTTCGATTGGCTCAGCTCTACTACTCACACGTTGCTCGCGTGGCAATCCAACGGGCATACAACGCGGGCGTGGATTCATCTTATGACTTCTTGCCGTACAACGTCAAGCTTTCTGATTTCAACGGCGGACTCTTTGGTCCGTGGCTCAGCGAATCGGAATCCACCGTTATCACCACAATGGACTCGCACATGAAGAACAGAGACCTCTTGCGAGAAAACGACGTGGACAAACACGACTCTACCATGACGGAGTACTACTTCGATGCCCTCAGGGATTACCACGGCAGCTACTTCGTGTCGCGCAACCTCACCAGCGCCTTTGCCAATGCGTTGACTTGTGCGTACTTGGGCGAACGGAATTTGGCTGGCAAGGACGATAAGTTGGTTTCGCAAGTCGACCAGTACATCTGGAGCAGGTGCATGAACCTTGTGGGGCAGATGTACATCAAAGGACGTGGCACCGAAAGAAATGTGGCTCGGGCACATAAGTGGATCTCAAAAGCAGCAAATGTATATGCTAGCGGTGCCGTTGCTTTGAACATGGCATACGTTCGTCTGCTTGATCCTGTCTATGCGAACTACTCGAGTGTGGGCTACACCGAGTCATTGGAGTATGCGGTGAATAATCATAGCGCTCGTGCGATGTACCTCTACGCCAATTATTTGAATGGAGTACGCGATGACCCACTCACTGCGATTTATACCAGCAAGTCGTACGACTTTTTGATACATGCAGCGAATAGAGGACAGTATGAGTCAACGTTTTTCTTGGCCGATGCGTCCGAGTCGGGCTTTGTTGCAAAGTCTGGCGAGCAGTTTCAGAAAGAGGATTTGTTGTTTTACTACAAGCTATTCGTTGACAACTCGGAAAACATTGTCCTACCTCACTTGTCATACGCATTCGAGGAATTTAAGCATGGAGATTTCAAGAATGCTTTATTGGGTTATGCCATTGCCGCAGAACAAGGATTGAAGAACTCCCAGGTTTCTGCCGCATACTTGCTTTACCAAACCCAGCCGTTGTTTTCTTGGAAAAGGAAGACTTTTGTACCTTCAAGAATCCATGAGGCCTTGAAGTATTTAGAGCTCGCCTCTGCTCTGGATGATATAGATGCTACCCTCTTGTTAGGAAATATCTTCTCCGAAGGTATACCTGATGCCAACGTGAGCATAGACTATGGCAAGGCTTTTGCTTTTTACAGCAAGGCTGCCCTGGCTGCATCCCCTCATGGATGCTATAAATTGGGCTACATGTACGAATATGGTCTCGGCTCAGTAAATAATACGGTTGATTTCTTCATGGCCAAGCGCTATTACGATCTCAGCGTTAGGTACTACCAAGAGTACAAGTCAAACGGCGAAAAGGGCAACAGCTATCCCATCAGTTTGGCGCTCTTGAGACTTCGATTAAAGCTTTTGTTGAGAAAAGATACAAGAGAGAATATCGACGAGTCCAGTGGGTGGTTCAGCACATTGAAATCACTTGGTCAATCACAAGTCCCCGAGAAAGATACAGAGACTGCCCTTTCAAGAGCAGATGCACATCACGAGGGTGGTGAGTACGGTGTGGATTCTGCGTTCGAAATGTTCGATTATGCCCTACTCGCATTCACTGGCTTCTTTTTTGTCTTCATGTTTCTTCGGAATATTGTCGGCCAGGTAAGAGGTGCTAATAATAGAGGTAACGGCGAAGGAAACCGAGCGCCAGGGTTGCGTGTCAACTTTGATGTTATGTTCTTTGCTATCTAGCAAACTAATAGATATATACATATATAAATAACCCTGCATTGGAATCAAAATCAATTAACGTTCATGTCTGCAAGTATATCCTTGACTACTGGATGTTTGCTGATGATCTTGTTGCCGAATTTGCGGGGTGACTTTTGTGGCTCCTGGGACACGAATTTTGCATCAGCTTTCGGTAACTGATAAACTTGATAAGCGGAGGCGGGCAAATCATATAACCAGCCTTTCTTATCGGCTAGTGATACAAAGTCTTTGATGGAATCAGCTCCTGCAAGGGTAGACTTTGATCCGACCACCACGAGTTTAGATCTTGCTCTGGTGACTGCGACATTGACTCTTCTCCAATCCTTAAGAAGATCTCCGACACGTTTTTCCTTGTTTGAACGAACAAAAGAGATGAAAATGCATTCCTTATCTCGTCCTTGAAATCTATCAGCGGTTAGAATTTCTAGCTTTGGACGATGCTTGAAGCACTGTACTAGTAATTTTAACTGAGATCTGTAGAGAGTCATTACACCGATCTCAGATTCATCCACTCCGCTTGCGCACATTGCTTCAACCATCTGACGAATCAATTCCACTTCAACCATATTGCTGATATTTTCCCCCACCTTACGTTCATATGCATTCATAGCATCATGATTCAAAAACAACACTTTGTTTTGTGGATCAAATACTTTGTTGAGCCATCTCACTTGATGAGGACTCCGAATGTCCACAAAAGACTCCACGACCGTGGGATTAGGGATCAGAAGGAATTGAGTAGCCACCTTGTCCGACCCGCACTTTAAGCGATTATTGTACACCAAGGCGTTTGAAATTAACATAATTTCTTTGCACATCCGATACTGATATGTCAATTCGACAATACTTTGAGGGTGTTCATCGGCAAGAATTTGGAATAGAGATCGAGAAAGGTTCCTCCTAACATCAACATTAGGATGGGTCACTAAAGGAGGAAGTTGGTAATGATCTCCCACCAACACAAATTTGTCACATTTCGAAACCGGCCCCAAGCTTAAAGGCATTGAAACTTGAGATGCTTCGTCAACGATGCAATAATCAAATTTTTCCCTGATGTTGAAAGCCAAATCTCTCATTCCTAAACATGTGCAAGCCACCACTAAAGGTTTCTTGTAGACTTGAACATAATCTGTGTAAGTCGAAACCGGCTTCTTTTCTGAACCAGGAACGTAAGAGCGGATATCAGGATGTATTCTAGATGAATTCCCAATCCGGATAAAATCAATTCCAAATTCCTTGACCTTCAATAAAATATTGTCGACTGCAGAATTAGTGTACGACGATAAAAGAACCGTCTTCCGCTTTTCGACAAGCATTCTTATAATATGCGCTATCACCGTCGTTTTCCCTGTTCCAGGCATACCCAAAATCAAAGAGTAATCTTTTGTTCGGAAAACTTTATCAAACGCATTCAACTGATCACTGTTGAATTTATTATCCAGATTTTGGACTTCAATGATGGGGGTTTTTGCATACTTTGGGGGTTCAAGATCAACGACAAGTCTTCTTCTCTTGCTGTCTCCATTTTTGAGAAAGAGGTTAAGTATATTGAATCTTGCAACACCCATGCCATAAAATATTTCGTCCTTATCAATTCTGAAGACAACATTCTCTATATCATCTTTGCTTTGAGTTGAAGCCTGACTTTGACGAAGAACTGCGGCTCTATGGAAGCGATCATTTTTCATTTCAGTCAGTACAAGCTTTCTTCTTGTCATGATCACGATATGCTCGAAATTGACATGTTTAACGAATCCTTGGGCTAATGCAAAGTGACCCAGTTCATCACTTATCAAGACTTTGTCGTACTTTGCAATCAGCGTTGCATCTATAGGCTGCGCATTGGTACCATGGTTCCTCTTGAATGTGTATATGAATTCAGACGAACCATCAACAAATTCAGATTTCTTGACAATAATCATCCCCGAGAGAGCTTTGCCTTGTTTTTCCTCTCTTTCCTGGGCAGTCATAATCCATAAGTCCTTATTGAACTTTGAAATAAACTCTTCTTCGCTCGTTAATAATGTATCCCAATGGTTGAGATATTCCGCATACTCGGGTTTGTCGACCAAGTGTTCCGTAAGCAGATCAAATATCCCGTCGTTCAAACCGCTATTCTCTGATGTGCCATTTTCTGTCAAGTAATTTATCACCATGCAACTCTCTTGAATGGCACAATTATCACATTTCTGCTGTCTCATCAAATCTGGTAATTCTCTTGTACCATTTTGGATGTAGGGAGAAATGCGGTTTCTCAAATTTACCAAAGACCTCAAATCAGGAACAGAAATATCATGCTTTTTTGTCGACCCTTCTCCAGACGTGTATACCATAAGGAAAGAGGAAATATTCGCGTTATATCTGTCTTTGAAAAGGAGAGAGTAAAGTGCTGCTTGTGCGTGATGACTCAAATACTCTTTGCTGGTCTTAATTTCCATCGGGACCAAGAACTGGCCCGTGGCAGATTCGCCCTCTAAATTTGCTTTTAGAGTCACATCAGCCATACCCTTAATACCGAACATGGGTGACCATATACTTTCTTCGACATCAAGTACTTCGGAAACGGAAAATTTGATGTTTTGCTGATGGCGATTTGTAGGAATGTTAGTTGGCGGGCGCTTAAAATAATCTTTAAACCATTTCTCAATATACGAAAAATGCTCTCTCGACTTATCCATGACCTCATCCAAAACATCTCCCATCGAATAAATTTCCAATATGCGTCTCCTTGTTTCCACTTGCAAAAGCTGCTCCATAAATTGTATTGTAAATGTTTCAGCAATAAAGCAAGCCTGAAAGATTTCGTGAACTGTGGTTCCCACGATTAAGGGAATTGTGACCACTCCAGGATACGAGAAGCGCCTGTTTATGACTGTTTTTCTTGGACAGAATAGCTGATCAGCTACCAAAGTGGACGTCATCAATGTGTCTGGATTCCATATGATGAGATTATTGGAGTTATCCACTAACTTAGGCATTTCCGGACTTGTGAGAATAACATGGATTATATCGCCCTCTCTAAAGCTGAGATCTGCTGAGTCTCCGCGGACGATAATCTTTGTAACAGATTCCTCTGAGTCAATAACCGTCAAAATCAACTGCTTTCTCTTAAACGATTGAAAGGGGTACGTGCTTTCCAAAATAGATTGAATCTGGTATCTGCATAAGTCTGGCCGAGAGTATGATAGCTTGACATCAGAAACTTCATATTCGGATATGGGGGAGTTCTCTTTCAGCTTTGTTGAGATCTTCAATAAATTATGCTGTTGTGATGGCTGTTGTGTAGAAATAGCGGCCTTTTCGATGACAGATATATCAAGATCGTCAGAAAAGGGATCAGAATCTTGATGCTGAGAATGGGCGATGAATTGAGCAGCGTAACCTTGCAGCGCTTGTTCTTTAGCGGCGTTGCTCAATGAAGTAGTTGAGTTGGTTTCAATATTGGAAAGAATTTTAGGCACGTCCTTCCTCGTCTCTAGTGGAGGCTCTGTGGGTATAGATTGCTGAATTCCGGTCAAGGGAAACAGATTTAATTTCAAGCCGGCTAGGAACGTGTCATCGTCCGAAAATGGGTCGTCTTCCAGAGATTCGTTTCCATTTTCTGTATCCACCTTGTGGGTGTTAGAATCGGCGGGTGCTGGCATTGGAGGTTCCAGAGGAGCTTTAGCCATTTTTCCGCTTTCGTTGACTTCAAACTTATCCATCCACGAATTTAGGTTTGAGGCCCGAGGTAGAATTGAAGGGATTGGCACAGACGCGGACTGTAACGACCGCGGGTCAAACGACTTAGAACGCGTCAATGTGGGTGACACTTCAATAGTGGGACCAGCTTTAGCAACTGGATCAGCATCTTTAGGTGTTTGCGATAGAGTATTTTGCATCCCTAGTCCGTATTTATAGAGCACCGAGTCAGTTACCTCGTTGACCACCGTATCGGCGGTGTGGACAGTTCTAGAAGACTTGTCTGCCACATCGGTATTTCTAAGAGGCGACGAAAGAATGGCTCGCGAGATTTTATTCGGACTTGTAGCAGGCTGCCACCGAACGCCATCAAAACTGTCGTCCGAGCTGTGTTGATCTATAGATCGATCGTATAATTTGGTGGATACCACTTGCCCTTTGGCATGGTTTGCCGGGGTTGGTTCCGTTGGTTCTGGTGTGAGGTATGGCAAGATATCTTCAGTGTCTTCAGTATTTTTCTTTGGGTAGGAGACGGCGTTTTCGCCACTGGCGCTCTTCTTTTTAGGGTGGGCTGTCGCAGCCTGAGGACTATAGGCTAAAGTATTCTGTGGTAGGAAATAGGAGGTTTTCCTGTTCTTGGATAACAGTTTGGGCTTTTTGCTAACCTTGGAAGGGGATCTAGTGGAGGTTCGCTGTCGTTTTTCCATTGTCACCGATCATCCATAGACGTGGGTGATCTGAAGGTGCAAAACAGCACCTTTACGTGTGTTCCTGCAGATACTGCAGACGTGAACGTGGAGCACAGTGGTCACCATGATCCGTAGGAATTACTACTATAGTGGCATCCGGATGATAAGACGATGAATTACGCGTCAGAATGGGGCGGTATTTGTTTGCTGGACGCTGCAGACTTGATTTGTGATGGAAATACCGGGGGATATCAGAGTAAATTGACATTGCCGGAGGAGAGGACAAGAAAAATACGAAAGATCCTGCCTTTTCATCGATCCCTTTGTTGAACGCAACAGAAAACTCTTTTGTTTTCCGGTGAATCAGTACAATGTTCGCCCTCCCAACCCACTCTAGTATTATGAGTAAGGTATTAAATGGTGTGTATATAGCCCCCGGAGGAAGTCGATACCACCCTAGAAACACCATCCCCCCTTTACCCAAGGAGATAAAGAAGCCATACAAAGTGTTTCATTATACATCCCAATCATCCTCCTCCATCCCTGGACCTCATACTAAAGGTAGCTCCCTCCACAGTTGAGGCTACAGGCACCAGAGCCATCGCGGTGTTACATCCGTGCCTCCTTAGCTTGAGCACAGGCCCTGCCTGCAGTCGGGGAAGTTTTTTCTCAACCTCATCGGCCAAACACTTTTTTCTCCTATAACCTGTTCCACCACCAGTCACGCAGTTCTCAAACACACAAAAATGGCTTACGTGTTGACCGAAACTGCTGCGGGTTACGCTCTTTTGAAGGCGGCTGACAAGAAGATCTACAAGTCTTCCAGCTTGCTCGAAGATTTGAACTCTGCCGAAAAGGTTGCCGAACAATTCAAAATCCACCGTTTTGAAAAGTTCCAGTCTGCTGCCAACGCTTTGGAGGAGGCCAACGCTGTCATTGAAGGCAGAGTCTCCGACAACTTGAAGAAATTGTTGGAAGACGTCAAGCTCGAGAAGAAGGCCACATTGATTGTCAGCGAGGCCAAGTTGGGTAATGCCATCAACAAGTTGGGCTTGAACTACTCTGTGGTGTCTGACGCCGCCTCTTTGGACTTGCACAGATCGATCCGTGAATTCTTGCCTGAGCTCTTACCTGGTTTGGATGACTCTACCTTGAAGCAGATGTCTCTTGGTTTGGCTCACTCTATCGGCAGACACAAATTGAAGTTCAGTGCTGACAAGGTCGACACCATGATCGTGCAAGCCATTGCTCTTTTGGACGACTTGGACAAGGAATTGAACACATACGCCATGAGATGTAAGGAATGGTACGGCTGGCACTTCCCAGAGTTGGCTAAGCTTATAACCGACTCTGTGGCCTACGCCAGAATCATTTTGACCATGGGCATCAGATCCAACGCGGTCGACACCGACTTCAGTCTGATCTTGCCTGAAGAGATCGAAGAGCAGGTCAAGAACGCTGCTGAGGTCTCGATGGGTACTGAGATCACCGACATTGACTTGCTCAACATCAAAGCTCTTGCCGAGCAGATTGTGGACTTTGCTGCCTACAGAGAGCAATTGTCCAACTACTTGTCTTCCCGTATGAAGGCCATTGCTCCAAACTTGACCTCCCTCGTCGGTGAGTTGGTTGGTGCTAGATTGATTGCCCACGCCGGTTCTTTGACCTCTTTGGCCAAGGCTCCTGCTTCCACCATCCAAATCTTGGGCGCTGAGAAGGCTTTGTTCAGAGCTTTGAAGACCAAGCATGACACACCTAAGTACGGTTTGTTGTACCACGCTTCGTTGGTGGGTCAAGCCTCTGGTAAGAACAAGGGTAAGATCGCTAGAGTGTTAGCCGCCAAGGCTGCCGTTGCTTTGAGATACGACTCTTTGGCTGAAGACAGAGATGACTCGGGTGACTTTGGTTTGGAAGTCAGAGCCAAGGTCGAGTCTAGATTGAGTGCGTTGGAAGGTAGAGACTTGAGAACTACCTCCAAGGTCGTGAGAGATGCCAAGAAGGTTGACATTTCTGAGGCCAGAGCTTACAATGCCGATGCCGATGCTACCACCCCTCTTGCTGATGCTCCCGTTGACTCTGACGATGAGTCTGACGAGGAAGAGGAGGCTCCAAAGAAGAGAAAGAGAGATGATGATGACGAAAAGTCCTCTAAGAAGCTGAAGAAGGAGAAGAAGGAGAAGAAGGACAAGAAGGACAAGAAGGAGAAGAAGGACAAGAAGGACAAGAAGGACAAGAAGGACAAGAAGGAGAAGAAGGAGAAGAAAGACAAGAAAGAAAAGAAGGAAAAGAAGTAGGCACAGGGCCCCTTTTCTATTGCATCATATAATTTCTGTAAATGTTAAAGTCGTTTGAAAAACTCGCTTGTAGTCTATTCCTTATCGGTATTGCGTGGCGAACAATCACACGTGTCAAGGGAAATAAGAATCTCGAATAATAGTTTAAAAGATCGACGATTTCGGTGCTTTTATCTAATTATTTTCTTGGCGCATGGTCGATTCAATTAGAGTTCTTGTACTCTTCGAACAGAATCAACTCACGAGATGTCCAGACACATATCGGACCATCGCAGTATAATCAGGACCAATGGACACAGGGCGCAATGCGCCACATGAGCATGAGGAAAAGAAATTCACTACACAACGTCAAACGCCGCACGCGAGGGACGCGAGCCGATACACATGATAATAGATACGTCGCGCATGGGGAGTACAGTAAATGAGATTGCCTGATTATTATGGCAAGTGTATGCAAATGAGTCCATGAAGCGCATTTAGTGCTCAGCGTGCGACTTGTCGTCCAGCTGCTTTCTACGGGTATCACCGAGAAAAGTCCGATTTGGCATGGGTTTGTATCTCGCCAATGCATATCTGGCAGAGCGATAGGCCGCAGTAACAAGTTCACGTCAAATGAATGCAAAAAAATTAATAATGAAAAGAGTCTATGGTTTAACGCATGATAAGCGCATTTCTGTTGAGCAGATAAATACAATACCGTAATTTCCCTCGCGAAAGCCGTGCGGAGAGTAATCTTTGTACTGCATGCATCTGTTTGCGAATGGCATTTTGCCTTCCCGCACGGCAATCGCGAACTTCTGCTCAACTACCCCAGATAACGTTCAAATACTCCGCATGGTAGGCGTAGAAGAGGTCAGGAGATAACGCTGATAATAATTTTCTTCACTCAGGCCCCTTTCAGTAGTTACGCTAGGCACGGTTTAGATCTTTGCCTTGAGCCAATCCTTCTCCAACTTACGAAGAGAGAAGTTTAAACCAAGACAATGTCCTCATAACTTCGCCGTATCCATTTCCCCGCTGTTTAGCGTCAAATTGTACTTCTAGTCACGCATACATATGCAAGCGGTACTTTAGCTTAGCTGCAAGAATACGGCCGGTGCCCACTTAGCTTCTACGGCGATTCGAACAGGTCTGCCACACGGTGCATTATTGCTGGTATCGATAAACTGTGTGCGCCTTTTCAAATTTCTTTTCCCGATATTATCTTTCTTGCGCCGGAGGACTCTGCCCGGATGTGGCTACCGCTTCCATTCCGATTCCGAAATCTGCTGGTCCTGGGGCACTGTGCACTCCTGTTCCTAGGCAGGTTATCAGCTATCTCTTCCATAGCTACTGTGTAAAAAAACGCCTTGCCGCCTGGCATGTATGCAGTGCGTATCTTCGTTCACCTGCCGATAAGAAAATGCCTCTGCTTATCAGCGCTGCTGCACATGCTACGAACCGATCCTTGGGTGGACGTCAGGACGCATGGAAAATGTATTTAAACTCCAGTCTGTACAGCTGCCGCTTCTCTCTTTTTTTTTGGTCTGTCGTTCAGAATAACCTTCCTTTGATCCCCATCTCTCCACAATGCCAGAGAAGGAGTTGAACTACGTCACTTCTAGAGACCAGGCCTCTTCCACAGAGAAGAATGGCATGGTCTACGTCGATGCGTTTGAAGCGCAAGGTAACCAAGAGCCTATGGGTAAATGGGCCACCTTTGTCGATGGTTTCCGCCGAGTCGATGAAGAGGCTTTGGGTATTGACCCAAACTTGACTGATGTCGAGAAGGCCGCCATCTTGACCGCAAACTCTCCCTTGTCTAGATCTTTGAAGAGCAGACACTTGCAAATGATTGCTATTGGTGGTGCCATTGGTACCGGTTTGTTTATTGGTTCTGGTCAGGTCTTGTACAAAGGTGGACCTGCTTCTGTTATTATTGCTTACGTTTTGATTGGTATGATGATTTTCTGTACTGTCCACGCCTTGGGTGAATTGGCCATTACTTTCCCTGTGTCCGGTGCTTTCGTTATTTACACCACCAGATTTGTTGACGAATCCTGGGGTTTTGCCATGGCTTGGAACTATGCTTTGCAATGGTTGGTTGTGTTCCCGTTGGAATTGGTTGCAGCCGCGATTGCCGTGTCATATTGGGACGATAAAACGAATCCTGCCGCCTACGTGGCCATTTTCTACGCTGTTATCGTGGCCATCAACTTTTTTGGTGTTAAAGGCTACGGTGAGGCCGAGTTCGTCTTTTCTTCAATTAAGGTTTTGGCCGTTGTTGGTTTCATTATCTTGGGTATTGTCTTGATTTGCGGTGGTGGTCCACATGGTGGCTACATCGGCGGCAAATACTGGCACAACCCTGGTGCTTTCAACAACGGTTTCAAGGGTCTTTGTTCCGTCTTTGTCACTGCTGCTTTCGCCTTTTCTGGTACCGAATTGGTTGGTTTGGCTGCTGCTGAAACCGCTAACCCAAGAAAGTCTTTGCCAAAGGCTACCAAGCAAGTGTTCTGGAGAATCACTTTGTTCTACATTGTTTCTTTGATTCTTGTCGGCTGCTTGGTCCCTTACAACGACCCTGACTTGGCCAACTCCGACGGTACTGCGCGTTACTCTCCATTCGTCATTGCTATCAAGAATGCTGGTATCGGTGGTTTACCTTCTGTCATGAATGTTGTTATCATGGTGGCTGTCTTGTCCGTTGGTAACTCGTCCGTGTTTGGTACTTCCAGAACTTTGGCCGCCTTGGCTGCTGCTGGTCAAGCTCCAAAGTTCTTCGGCTACATCGACAAGAGAGGTAGACCATTGTGGGGTATTGTTACCCAATTGATCTTTGGTTTGATATGTTTCATCACTGCCTCCGACAAGGAAGGTGTTGCCTTCGACTGGATGTTGGCTATTTCCGGTTTGAGTGCTTTGTTCACGTGGGGTTCTATCTGTTTGTGTCACGTCAGATTCAGACGTGCTCTTACTGTTCAAGGTAGAGACACCAGTGAGCTTGCTTTCACTTCTCAAGTTGGTGTTTACGGCTCTTACTTCGGTATTATTTTGATTGTTTTGGTGCTCATTGCTCAATTCTGGTTGGCTGTCTGGCCTTTGGGTGGCACGCCTAACGCCAACGATTTCTTCCAGAGTTATTTGTCTGCCCCAGTCATTCTTGCCTTCTACATTGGTCACAAGATCTGGAAGAAGAACTGGAAGTTGTACATCAGAGCCAAGGACATTGATCTTGACACTGGTAGAAGAGAGTTGGACTTGGATCTCTTGAAGCAAGAGATTGCCGAAGAGAAGGCATTCATGAGATCCCAACCATTCTACAAGAGAGCTTACAGCTACATGTGTTAAGCTAATTACTATATGCTGTTTCTCTTTGCTGTTCCCACCTGGATGTGAGGGACCGAGAATCAGCTACCGATGCTGGATTTGTACATTAATATAATTATAATCATTCCTTTATTCCTTTTGTACATTTGTGCTTCCTTTTTGTAAAGCAGAATTTCTTTTGTACCTCTACAATGGCACGACTGTCTTCAGATCTTATTGTCCATTCCCTTGAATTATTCTAATCTATAAAAATTACCCCGCATCTTACTCCAAGAGAGTAAGAAGCTTTTTGTACCATGGCATTGCCGCAAACCTAGCCTTTTCCTCCTCCTTCTCCTGCCTAAGAAGATCCATGTCTGGAACGAGACGACCAGTGTCCAAGTCAATCTCGCTGGCAGGAATGATGATTCTCCACGACTTAGCGTAGATCTTGTAGCCGATCCAACTGGCCAAGACGACAGGAACACCCAAGTAACTTTGGAAAAAGGCAGACGCATTAGGAGCGGCTCCAATTGGCCAAACGGCAATCCAGAATTGGGCAATCAACACCAACGCATAGATAAACATGGCATACCACGATCCCCACACCCCAGTAGCTGACGTGAAGGCGAGTTCGTCCACAGATCTACCCTGTGCCTTTAATCCGGCGCGGAATCTAATGTGGGCAAAGTTGATGGATAACCAGGTGAAGATAGACGAAAGACCACTAAGGGCCATAAGCCAATCGAACGCATCAACCTGCTTGTCGGAGCAAGCAATGAAGGCGAAAAGACCGAAAATGTTGGTGATGATGATGGCAAATAAAGGACGGCCCAAACGATCCACGTAGCCGGTCCATTTTGGAGCCATACCTTGTTCAGAAAGAGAATTAAGCGAACGAGAACAAGCGTAAACCGAGGCATTACCAACAGACAACACCGCGATCAAGATCACAGCGTTAATCACACTAGGCAAGCCCCTAATACCGCCGTTAACAATGGCAATGACGAATGGAGAGGCAGTGGCGTCAACAGAGGAGGCACCCAAGAGCCTTGAGTCGTTATAAGGGACCAAAGTGGCCACAAGAGTGATAGTACCGAAATAGAACAAACAGATACGGATGAACACTTGCTTGATGGCCTTGGGCACGGCTCTAACTGGATCACGGGCTTCGGCAGCACCCAATCCGATCATTTCGGTACCACCAAAAGAGAACGAGGCAGTGACAAACACCGAGCATACGCCTTTAAATCCGTTGGCAAAAGGACCAGGGTTTCTCCAGTTTTTTCCACCCACAAACTCGTGGGATGGCCCACCTCCGCAAATCAAAACAATTCCGAGGATAATGAATCCGATCACGGTGATGACCTTGATAAAGCAGAAGTAAAATTCGGCCTCACCGTACCATTTGACGCCCAACATAGTGATAACGAACACAGTGACCCAGAAAATAGCCACGAAAATGTCCGAGTTTAAAGTGCTGTTCCAATACTTGATGGAGATAGATGCGGCCACCAATTCCAATGGAAGCAACACGAAAAATTGCATGAAATAGTTCCAGCCGATGGCAAAACCCATGGCTGGCTCAATGAAACGAGTGGCATACAAGTTGAAACCACCACTTATGGGGAATGCAGTGCACAACTCACCAAGACCTTGCATGGTAGTGTAAACGGCTGTAGCAGTGACAACCCACGCAATAACAATACCCGCGGGACCTCCAGTGTTCAAAGCTGAACCAGAACCAACGAAGAGACCAGTTCCGATGGAACCACCAATGGCGATCATTTGCAAATGTCTGTTTTTCAACTGCTTGGAGAGCGGCGAGTTGGCCGAGTTGACATTGGCTCTTTGCACAATATCCAAATCAGCCAAGTCTTGTTCCGTGACTTCGGCCGCCTTGAAAGTATCCTTGAAATTCTGCCATCTCGATTGCTGTGAGTTAGATTCGGAACTGGCGTCCGACCTACTGGAAGCAGCGGTCAGCGATTCCTTGGTAGTTATAGCAGACATAGTAAAGTGCTATAAATTATGTGAGCCCTCACAAAGATAAATGGTATACAGATAAAGAAAAGAACTGCAAGGGAAAACTTTTCAAGCTTTAAAATGGAAGCCGGTGTCGGATCGCGAACATGACCGCATCGAAATTTCGCACCCATGAGTAGGCGATTTAGACCATTTCTTGAGTCATTAGGTGATAAATGCCAGTGCTTGTTTTCCAATGGAAATCAAGGCCGAGCAAATGATGCGAAACAATGAGATGCGCGCGTTCTCCTGCCGGAAATGGCACAAATGCCCTCCCCGGAGGGCAATTCTCATCGGCTGCGGCATAACGGCGCAAGGAGGTAAAGGTTTTTCGTGCACTACGAACGTTTTGAATTTCTTTTTTGATGGCTTGCAAGCTTCTGTTCCTGTACCCGAGTAACTGCAACGTTCTCTAGGTCATAAAGCTGAGCGCCAGTGAGACGAAGAATGACTCTTCAGCTCCATCACATATAAAGCATCATCCAGCTAGAATGTTTACAGAGTTTGCGTCGATAGTAGAATTATACATAAGCACCCTCAGAATCTCCATGTGTGAATTCTAAACTGCAATAATAATTTTTACCAGTATGGGCAGATGCAAAAATTGAACCATCTCTCTATACTATGTGTCACATGAGTGCTTGCTCTATACTGTAATCGCGTGTCCGCGAAAAGACTCATGACCGCAAATTGTAACACCACGTGATTAGGCACGTGCGCTTCTGGATCTATCTCAGTGTGAGCGTTGCATGGGAACAACTACATCGTCATGTCTTTGCTTAAAGAGTACCTTGGAAGTATGTACAGATCCATCCGAAATATCAATGTAGCACCACTAACAATTCTAGCTCGTGTACGAGTGATGACCACCGACGGTCGGCTCTTCGAAGGAACATTGGAAAGTTTTGACCATTCTACCAATATTGTCATCTCCAATACGGTTGAGCAGCTCATATATCCCGACGGGGACAACCAAACAATACCTTTAGGTGTTTATTTGCTACGGGGAGGCAACGTTGTCTGTATTGGCGAGGTAGATACGTCTGTTGAGACGGATTGGATGAGCATACATGGGGAGGTGTTGAAGAGCACGAAAAACCCCCTATAGAAGACATTATGTTCTTGGTTTTTCAGAGAGATTCAAGTTCTAATTGCCATAGTGAGCAATAAAGGAAAAGCTATGTTGCTCTAAAAAGAAAAACCTCGCTCTGGTTATGTGGTTTTTTGGCGCCACCTATATCAGGCACAACCCTACATTCACATACGCTGGATTATCGCGTTATCGGTAGGGGCCGCTCACCTCAACCATAATCACCAGCTCTAGTATGGAACTAAACTGGTCACAGTTCTCATTCCATATACTGGCCAGAACTACGTTGAACTTTACTAGTTCCAGAATATTTATCAATATTTATCATCACTCCTATTTCTTGACCAAAGAAATCCCCGCCTGATGCATCTTGATCGCCAACTCAAGCAAGTAATCTATAGCTTCATTGTACACCTTGGCCTTCCACACATTTTCGCCCCATACGTAGATTCCGTGGCGGCGCACCAACACCGCAGTTGCACCGGGATACTTTTGAATGGCTTCCTGCAAAGTTTCGGTCAAGTCCTCCTCATGGGGTGTATTGTCGATGATAGGAATTACCATTGTGTCGAAAAATTGCATCGAGCCCACCTTCTCTACCTTGCCGGTGTTAGGGTTCGCCTGCAACCGGGGCAACGCCTTTATCTGCTCAATATGGCTGATGCTGAACTCGAATTTGTCCTCAAACAACAAAGTGGCCATTACTGCGTTCTGGGAATGTGTATGGATACAGGCTCCGGCGTCCCTGAGGTTGTAGCAGCTCAAAAACAACGGAGTACATGCCAGGGGACTGTAACGGAAAGAAGCCGCGAGATCTTGGGAAAGCGGCTGGCCGCTATCGTCGTCGTTTGGAGATCTGAGGATTTTTCCAGGTAATTCAGCCACAAACATTTCTTTGGGCTTAAGACGCTCTTTCTGGATTCCCGAAGGGGCAATGTATACGATGTTGGGGTTGGGGCCATTGACATCTCTGATAGAGATGCCTCCGCCGGTTCCAGTGACCCATCCGTTGTTGTAAAACAAGCGGCACAATTCACATATGAGATTTGCGGGGTGGGTGGGGCTGTCGGAAAAAAAGGAGGACATTTTTCGCGCGGTCCAGTGAATGGAGTAGGTGTGGCTTATAAACGTGGCCAAGTGCGATATTGGACTGGAGGGATGCACGGGTGTTCTACAGTGAGTAGCAAGACCATGCGTGGGTATTCGTAAATTGAGTTTGACGTGGAATACTATTTTCTTCATTTTTTTTTTTTTTTTTTTTTTTTTTTTCACTTTTGGGAAAACTTTGAATGGTCGGGTGGCTTTAGCTTTTGAATCCACCATGCTATGAATTCTACTGTCTGTGAATTTTCTGTACTAGGTACGTTAAGTAGTGGGTAAGTACTCTGTATGCTGTGTTTATGCGAGTCAAGTTAGACAAAGGTGAATGTAGACCAAGATCAACAACGAAAACTGAGCACTGACAAAGTTGGAGGTCCACAATACACGACAGTTTCTATGCTTCTAAATCTCGCGTCAAAGTAAAAAAAAATTCTTCGTTCATCTAGTCCTTCAATCCCACTCACTTCCGAAACCGTTGCACCTTATCAGCCACATCCTGCGGCAAGCACAAAATAGGGTCGATTGGCTTGAGATTGTACTTCTCTGGATACATCAACGCCAACGCAGCTATTGCAAAGCACGTGTGGAACACGTCTGTCTGGTTATCGGGTCGGTCACTGAATCCTCCCTTTTGCAAGTCCTGGCAATCCAAAATAAACTCCTCCAACTTCTCGAGACTGACCCAGTGCATCTTCTGCAACATGGCCAAGCACAGAAGCACCCACCAACTGTAGCACACGTCCGGTAACTTTTCTGGCCGCCCGTTGAATCCTCCAGAAGGTAAAACCTGTCTCTCGCTGAGCCAGGTGGCAGTTCTGGCGCTCACCTGATCTAGACGGTCACAAAGAGCCAACGCCCCAATGGTTGTATACATCTGAGCCGCGTGCGACTCTGCTCCGGGGTACATGCCAAAGCCCCCATCGAAGTTTTGGCATTCAAGAATGAACGCTGCAGCCCGCAGCATCACATCGGCATCCGTGCGGCCCAAAATCGTCAAGATGTAGAGCGACACAAACACAAAACGCGTATCAATCTCGCCAAACTCGTCGCCCGCGAATGATCCGTCCGGGAGTTGCAACCCCAACACAAACTCGCAGATCCTATTTGCCTTTTCGTCGCTGAGAGCATCCATGCGATCGTAGAGGAGGAGAATCTGCAACGCCGATAGCGTCGTGATGACATGAGCGTCATGACCTGGGAATGCAGCGAAAGCGCCCTTTTCGTCGTCAAAGCACTCGAGCACAAACGAGATCACTTCTTCTTTAGGTAGTTCGTCCAACCGGTTTAGAGTAGCCAATGCGGTGAGGCCCCAGTACAAACCATTGATGCGAAGGTGTTCCAGGAGCCAGTACTCATATGACTCCTTGGCGACTTTGGAGTCGAGGTCTTGTATGTATTTGACGTGGACGTCTGGGTTGAACGGTTTAAGCATGTTGGTGTGAGATTTTGTTGCGCGCTCCAGCTTACTTAGGCGGAAGAAGAAGTCGATACGCATTTAGTATTTGTCTCACATCGTTCACTCAGTGAAAGTTGAATCTGTTCATTTCAAGGTTTGGCTTTTGTTTTGCTACTACAAATGGACCTATACGTATATATATGTATATGTTCTTTTTTTCTCTTTCTTTAGTTATGTTTTGATAGAGACGTATATTATGCGTGGTTAGATACTTCGCAGCGTCCGGTCTAAGTCCTCCTGCTGTCACCTAAAAGTAAACGCTGTCAAACTTAAATTTCTTGTTGGACGGCAGGTACTCAACGAAATTCATTTTCCTTGCGTTCTGGTTGCCGATAGTACTGCCCACATTGACAATCTTGCAACCATTGTAAGTAACGTCAAACCCTTCAAACCGCGAGTCAAATAACACGATCGTCGTAGGAAGAGGATCGATACGTAACAGGTGTTGGTAGTTTGTGTTCACCACTCGCAAATCCTTGAGGAATGGCTGCAAGCTCCCCTGGTCTAGCAATGTTTTCACTAGTTGACGAGCTTGTCTCACCTTAGGTGCCAAATGCAAATCACCCCCAATGATATTCTCCACGTTCTTATCCTCGCCTAGCTTTTCTCTCTGTAACTGCAACTTCTCAAGCTCGAGGTCGTACTGAAACACGATATCGTTTCTTTTAAGCTTATCCATGATATCATCACGGAAGAACACAAGCTCTTGAGAAATATAGTTTATGCGCATGGGGTTCCATCCAAGAATCAAGTTTCCTTTTGGAAGCAATCGCTCAAGACGGGTAATGAAAACGCTTGCAATTGGCTTCTGTGGAAGAACATTTAGGCTCAGTCTGCCGAGCGAATATGCAGATTGCCATGGGTCATTGGCGCCGGGAATGAGAACAAGCTTGCACTTGTTTACCACCAATGGAAATTTGGACACCAACTCCGCCAAAAGATCAAAATTGTTCTTGTAGTTTTCAGAGCTGGAGCTCAGTGAAAGCGATCCACTCTCAGAGGTTAGTGGTTGTGATACAAATGAGCCTGTCATGATCAACGCCAAGTGTTTGTCACTCTGGGGATTATCCTGCTGCTCTTCCAAAGCCAACTCGAGTCTCTCGAAAAACTTGCGAAGTCCAAGCATGATTTTTGCGTCATCGAGGTGGATATTGCATCCAAGAATCAAGAGTTTATGGTTTACTAACAGCTTCTCCAATGCCGAGAGCTTCTTTCTTAAAGTCTTGTCAACCTTGATCAATGCACTGCTTTGAGCCTTGGTAGATGACTCGGAGTGAATGCCCATAAAATCAAGATGGCCATATGCGTCTAGTCCAACTTCCCTGCGCTCTGCAGGAGGGTGACCAATATTGGAAACGTAGAAACAACCAGAAATAACACTGGCGTCATTACTCATCGATCCACCCGAAGCAGAGTAAATACCTTCCACAATAACGAGCATTCCCGTGCAGTAGAAGGATCCCTCGGACTTATGAGCCTGTGTCAAGTTAAGTTCAATAAAGTCAGAGGTATCTTCCAAAATGTAGTTACCGTTGATATTTTTGGCTAAAAGGCCAAATAACATGAACCGCTGACCATCTCTACCTAGCACATTCTTGATGAGAGTAATCTCATATGCGGAATTTGTGTGAAGAGTCGTGTTGAGAGCCGCAATAGAAGAAAACGAAGCTTTCTGGAAATTCTCGTCTCTTGACAAGCGGTCCATTACAAGGCTGTAACGCTGACCAAAATAATCAATCGACGAGCTCAATGTAGTTTGAAGCTTCAGTCCTGCTGCCTCTTGTAACGAAAACTGTTTTCTGGCCCGGTCAAATCTGAAGTTCGGCTGAATATCCGGAGTCACGAACCGAAAGTATTCTTCCCAGTTAAGTGACTCCTTTTCGGCCAAGCTTTCACTTCCAGCATCGACAAGTGTATCCAGACGAGCTGCAAAAACAGGTTCAACAAAGCTATTCGCAGACACGGAATTTTTCTTATCTTTGGTGAGTTCTTTGATAACTTGTGCGAGACCATCTCCGTCAATGAAAACTCCCCGATCTTGCTGCTTCCATAACTTTGCAATTTCTTCCATGAAATTCTGCGTTTTAGCTCCTCTCCATTCTGCGCCAAAACGGGTGCTGATGGTTTCGGTAAGCACTGCTAAAGCATCAGTTTGGATGTTAAGACCGTGCTTTTTAGACAAGATTCGATATGCAATGGGACGGATGTTTGAGGGTAGTAGCCTGACAGGTAAAGAAGCAGGAGCATGCATTTTGACCTTCTTTCTTCGATACCAAATAAATAAATATGAAAAAAAGGAATACCGATGGCGTACAAACGATTATGACGTTTAGCTTTAGGTAAGTACTGGGTAGAAACGATACGCGTATATTAATATTTTTCTCGCGACGCCGCGCGCCATTATTCACTACACACCTTCTCTTCTTCACAGTTTTGACCATGCAGAATTCCTCCACTTGTAGTTATGTTTCTGGTTGAACCACCTCTTGGATTTCAGAAATCCTCTTTGTCAATCTGCTGAGATGTTGTAAGAGCGATATGGTTCTCTTTTGCTGGAGAATTATGTCTGCCTTTCCTTTGAGAATTCGCACCGCGCAATCTATTCTGTACTGGTTGTAGTCTTGCTCGGTGATTTTCACCTGGATGAATTTGGCCTCGAGATCACGTAGATGTTGGGCCTTCTTGATTAGCCTTGAGTGCAAGCTCTTGTTAAGTCTGTCGAAAGAAGCTTTTATCGCCGAAAGAACAGAGCTACTGTATTTTTTTCGTGCTTGCGATGGACTCTCCGCGTATACGGTATTGAACTCTTCAAAAAACCTCGAATACTCTTCAAGCTTCGCTTCGTATCCACTCAGATCCTTTGACCGCACGTTGATGTGCTCATCAAGCGATTTGACGATATTCTCGAGGCTATCAAGCAAGCTTTGTTCCTCAGGTTTGAGATCAGTTTGCTTGCTGAGGATCTGTTCAGATATTCTCTGCATGGTATCATAGAAGTTTATCACCTGGAATTCGTACATATCTGCAGCTTTTTCGGTTTCCTCTTCTTCTTTCCGGAGAATTCCTTCATTGCTGGTCCCTTTACGTTCTATCTTGGGTGACGAAGTATCATATGCTCCTTCTGAAAATGAGAGCACATCCGCTTTCTCTGCTTCTTCCTGGGTTGCTCTGCGAGAGCCCTCGAGTTCCAATGCTTTGACTCTTTCCTCTCTTAGCTTTAATTCCTCTTCCTTTTGTTTTACCTGGGCCTGGAGCAACTGGAGACGTTCTTCGTTCTCCCGGTGTTGCAACAAGAAAGATTCATTGCCTTTCATGACAGAGTCCTCTAACTCCCGCAATTTTCGCCGCTCGAACTCTCTCAGACGGTTATTGGCCTTGTATGTTAAGTCTTCAATTTCGTTTGTCAACTCGTAGATCTTGGCTTTGTGACTTAGCTCCATATTATGCAATTGGCGCTCATATGCTTCCTGAAGATTTTTGCGCTCAAATTTTTCGTTCTCCAACGATCTTAAAAGGTCATCCTTCTCTCTATTTCTCCGATTTTCTTCGAGTCGAGACTTTGCTCTTTGCACTATCGAGTCCACTTCATCGAAATCTGCACTGCTTAGTTTTCTCTTTCGTCCAATTAGGTTATCAAGTTCAACTTTTCTATCGGTATTGATGTCTTCAAGTGGGACCGCTCTCCTTGCAGATTCTCTTAACTCTTCAAGCTGAGAATTGCTTCTTTCTTGTTCGTCCAAACTGAATTTATTTAGGAAGCTTTTGAATCTCAGGAATATGCCTTCTCTCGATTTGCTATCAAGCGAGTTTTGCCTCCTAGTAAGAAAGCTTCTATCTTTGGTAATTCGACTGCTCTCAAAATGTCGGTTAGGGCTCAGTTGATATGGCAAGATCTTGTACAGCAGTGAAATTGGCTTGGTACGGTTCGGACTCAACAGAGCCGTCTTTCTAACTGACCGAATTGGGCTCCTTGATTCCCATCTGTAAACCGAATCATCACTAAACCTTGGCTTCGGGCTATACGGTTTCAATTCGGGGATTTCAGGTGCAAGTTTCCTTGCCTTTGGTGATGGAGACAAGCGGATGCGTTCATTCTGCCTGATAGGAGATAAAATGGAATTGAAAGGTTGGATGGGCGATAATTTGGGGCTTTGTGTATCATTTTGCTTGGATATGGCGTATTTTTCTGCCAAAGAGAGTCTTTTGGCCATGAGCCGAAGGTGTATATTCAAATATAACAGACCTGCACCAATCGGTATTTACATCCGTCACGTAGAACTTGTGTATTTATGAGACGCGCGTAAACGGGCCGCGCGCGTCGTGTCGCGATCTACTCACTAAGATTGATATCACCAACAAGCTCAACTCGATCACTGGAGCTGGAAACAAGAATTCTGTAAATCCCATTTTGAATGATCCACTGCTTTGATTCTGTATCCCAGATGCTCAAATCTCTTTGTAGAAGAGGGAAGTTAACAGTACCGTTCTCTTGAGGTTCCAAGTAAACCTTGTCGAAACCTCTCAATACCTTTGGTGGAGAAACAATCCTTGAACTGGGAAATTCGATATACAACTGCACCGCAAATGCACCGGCACGGTCTCCATTGTTGAATACAGACGCGGTGATTTCGTAAATGTGAGACCATAACCCCGGATTTCCTCCCAATCCTCCTCCTGGTACAGACGGCTGCTGTTGTGGAGAATTCAGATATCCATATGGATACTCAAAGTCTTCTTCATCCAGGTCTGAAACTCTTTCATCTCTAAGATATGGATAAATGTGACCCGGCTGTGGCAGTATCTCTTCTGGAAATAAGGCTTCTTCGGTGTCTCGGTTGTCCTCTTTTGTGCGGCGAGGCAAAGGTATGAATCGCTTTCCGGGAGACAAATACTTGAGAGGTTGATTCTTCTCTTCGATTCTCAAATCACTTAATGTAAATTCTGAGAAAGAAAGACCATGTCCAAAGCTGAAGCGTGGCGCGATGCTGTGCTTATCGAAGTACCGGTAGTCCAAATATAAGCCTCTACTCAAGTCATCCTGAGGCTCCATATCTTCAAAATCGATCACTAAAGGAACGTAATGCAGCTTTTTTCTGGCAATGGTAAATGGGAGCTTCCCCGAAGGATTCACTTCTCCAAACAAAACTTCTGCCAAAGCAACTCCCCCAAATTGGCCGAGTGGAGGGGTGTATATCACTGATACAATATTTTTGTGGTTGATCCACTGCTCCATGTCCACGGGTCCAACAGAATTGACCACAACAACAACCTTAGAATACTTTTCGGCAATGTGCTTAATCAATTCATCTCCATTATGCCAAAGGGAAATGTTCTTCCGATCGCCGTAATTTTCCTCGACCTCAATGTGGCCCTCACCAGAATCCGCATTCACCACGACTATAGCAAGATCAGCCTCCGCTAATTCGTCGATAGCGCCTAGGTCCCAGTTATTATGCGTATAGTCCACGAGAATCCCTCTAAGTTGGGCTTTTTCGGATATGGCTTGGAACGGCGTGATAGTCAATGCGTTTCTGACTGCTGCAGAACCCCATCCTGATGTCATGAAGCCGTTGGTACATGTTCCATCTGGGCAGTTAATTCCATTAGAGTCCGGGCCCGCACCCAACCCCGCCACTAATATCTTCCTTACTCTCTTCTGTATTGGCAAACAACCCTTTTCGTTCTTTAAGAGGACAATAGCTTCGCGAGCAATACCGAGTGCAATGTCATCTCCAAATGTAGAGCGAACATCGACATGCTTATTTTGCTGGATTATAGGACCAGCATCTTGAAGAGGAAGCAGTGGGCCATATGTATCCAATGTCCAAGAGCTGAAATTAGGGGTATCATTTTCCATGGGTAGCGAAAGATCTTTGGATGCGAAAAACGGCGCTAGTATGCGAGTGGCCATATCGTCAAGTCGCTCTTGGGGAATAGTATTGTTGTAGACTGCTCTTGTTAAGGACGGACCCCAGAATGATTTTCCTTCGAGCCATCGGTCATAAATATCTCCTGGCATAGACATGTCAAGTCCTGCGAGTGCTGAATTAACCCCACTATGCTGAGCACCCCAGTCGGATACAACAAATCCCTGAAATCCTAGCTCTTCTTTCAAAACCTTATTGATTAAGTAAGAGTTTTCACATGCGTAAGAACCCCCTACTTGGTTGAATGAGCACATTATTCCACCGCACCCAGCTTTGACAGTATTAGCAAATGGCCACAAAAACACTTCATGTAGTGTTCGCTCATCCATATAGGCATTTATGGAATCATCAATTTCTCTAGGATGTTCTCCTTCTTGTCGATAGTGCTCTTGCTCATTTCCGATGAAGTGCTTGACAACAGCCACTACCCCTTCTTCTTGTATTCCTTTCACCATTTGACCACCAGCGACACCCTGTAGGTATGGGTCTGCACCAAAACTCTCCCAGTTACGACCTCCTTGGGCTTTTAGACCAATAGGACCCACAACAGGGCCCAAAGCAATATGGACGTTTTTACCTTTGAATTCTCTTCCCACTGCCTTCCCTTTTAAATACATTAAGCCTCTGTTGAAGGTGCTACCTGTTGCCAATCCGGAAGGGTAGTGAGTCACGAAATCAGTAGCCCGAACTCCATTTGGGCCATCTTGTAGGCAAAGACTAGGAATTCCTAATCTAGGGATAGAACCTGTATTTCCAGAACATGGCCCCGATGCGTATCCGATTCCGGTGGTCAAATTGACTTTCTCTAAAATTGACATTCTGCTGACCAATTTCTGCGCTTTGGAATAAGCGTCTTGCCAGACGCCTTCAATACGACCAGTAAAAGCTTAACGTTAGTCACATGCACCAAATAATAAAAGGTCTTATGGCTCTATTTAACTTACGAGATGGGTAATAAGGCGGGAAAATATACTCATTATTATCTGTGTTCATTGCATTCCTATGTTCCTCATTAGAAGCTGCAGGCAGCGATCGGTCTGTATTAAAAGGGATAGCGCCCAACGCTAAATGAAATACTATGAATAGGATAGCCCCATTTAAAAAGGTCATTGTCAACTGTGTGCTCTTTGTATTTCTGCATTCGCAGTAATTAAAACATGTCGCACAGAAGCAGGGTCTGGAAAAAAAAAATTAACTTGATGCGCCTCCAAAAGACATAAAAAAAGAATTCATCATTAATCACTGGAAGCCTTCCACTTGCACCTGTACAGCTGTAATTACGCTGGGAGCAGGATTCTGGATAGAAGTAGAATCCAAGTCGAGTCGAGTCATAGTGCTCGAGCTCTTCAAAGTAGAAGCGGATCCATTCACATTTTGGTTCATCATCGGTGAATGAAAAGAGGTTTTGGTGATAGAGGGGATCTTGCTAGCACCATAGTGAGCATGATTTCCTAGGTTCTGGTTGGGAAGAAGCGGCATTCCTGTCAGTTTAGCAAACGGTATTGATGGGCTAGGAGAAATGCTTCCTCTGTTTCCTGCAACGTTCTTTACTGGCAGAGTGACCACACTCGCTGAAGATGCTGTTGTCATGATGCTGGCGTGTTTCCTGTTGCTGATTGTGTTTTCTAGTCCATGTAAATTGAGGGACGCAACCGCCTGAGCCACTTCGTCTAGTCCTCCGGCAGACTTTGTTCGTTTATGCTTCTTTTCTGAAGATTTAGGCAAAGGAGCAGATACAATAGTCTCCTCTATAGGAGAATTTGGCGGCTGGCCATCAAAGTTCATGTACTTTTCGTAGTATTTGCGCGCAGCATCGGTATCGAGCAAAATAGCATTTTCAAAGTATCCTGGGCGTGAGTCATCAATCTTTAGCGTGTTCTTTGGTTTAGCCCCATTGAACAAGTTGAAGAGATCAACCCTGTAATTCTTTGGTAATTGGTTGCCGGAGATAAAGACATTGCTAAGAATAGAGTCTTCCTTGACGATCTGGATCAACATTGGGCGCAACTGGGCTATACTGGAGAGTTTGTTGCGGCGCAAATCAATTTTATCAATGTTCTTCAAATGCTGTAATCCTTCGAGACAGGTGATCTTATTGTTGTTGAAATTAAGGGTGGTGAGATGTTTTAAGTTGAACGGAAGCTTCTTCAACGACGTGATGTAGTTGTCCGCAAAGTTCATGTATTTCACGTGAACGAGCTGTTCCAAGCCATCTGGCAAGTCCTCGAGCAAGTTATTGGAAAGATTAAGTTTGACGAGATTCTGCAATGGCTTGAACGCAAAGCTAGGAATGAAAGATATTGAGCTCTCACTTACAGTGAGCTGCTTCAAGTAGAACCATTTGTTGTCCTGCAACATGACATGGAAACGGTCGTTGCCCGTGGTAGTGAATGGCTGGGTGCTGAATCTTGAATCGGCAGTGTGCAGATCTCTGGAACTGGGATACACCAACGAAGTCATGGCCCGTTCACGGCGGGTATATTTCGGGTGTTCCTCGTGGTCGTGCTTCTTGGATTGGCGAGAATTATTGAACGCGGACCTGCCGTTTTCATCGTCAACCACCAAGCCGAACAATATCTCGGTAATATCGCTGACTTTGGAGTTGCGAACAATCAAGATCCGTAGCTGCTCGCTCAAAATGTGCCACCCAAACACTTCATTGGGCTCATATTGTACAAGTTCAAGCACCTGGAGGTTCTTGAACATCTTCAACGGCACCGATGTGTCGCACGGAAACTCTTCGTAGCCCGCTATGCTATTGATTTTTGTCTTGGGATTCAAAATCAAGCATGGGATCTTGGTGAAAGATGAGTAGAGGTACTTGAGGTCTTTCTGGATCACTTTGGGGTCCTTACTGAATGCGAGCGTACGCCAGTATACTGATGCGCTCGACACAATCGACTTAACGGAGTTGATGGAAGTGATCGACCGAGCGTCACTCTCAAAGTTACGCAGATTGCGGGCATTGTTTGCCATGAACGAAATAAAGGTGGGTTCGTGGTTGGGAGTATCTAGCTTGATGTTCAATGGGCCAACGTCAACACCGAGAGATGAGCTTTCAATGCGATCAGTGAGGTAGTAGAGATGATGGATGGTAAAGCTGGGTCGAAGCGGTTTGGCTTTGCTGGGTGTTTTCATTTTAGAGAAACAAAGAAGCCCATTGGCAATGCCCTCTTCATTGCGCCGGATGTATGTCGCTAGTTTCTGGAGGTAGACGTCTCCCTCGATTGAGGAGTCGTTCCCAAATGTTCCCATTCGGGCAACAAGGGTATGCAAGTGATAAGGAAAAAGGCCCAGGAAACCGGGTTAGGGCAGGGGGGCAGATTGAAAAAAAATGTAGAGGATAGGGTGGGTTTTTGGAATAGACAAAAAAAAATTATCCGGACCAGAAGATAATCTCAAAAAGTTGAAGATGACGTGTGGATGGAGCTGGTGTTTACATCTTTGTCTGTTTTGTTTGTGCCCAGCCCCTGCAGTCCGTAATCTGTTTTTGGCCCTGTGCTTATTAAATCAGAGGGCAAGGCAATTAGCGGGGCAATATGGGTCCAAATCGGGCATGGGCAAATTTATCCGGCGGTTCCGGTGTTTTTACTGGATCTGTATTCTGATATGGATTTTCCATCTGTAACCAAAGGGATATTTGTGTTGACCGGTAACGGCGATATCAGCGCCGCGATCAGTGGGATAACGCCGCACCATACGAGCGCAACTCCGTTTGATGAAGGATCTGTGAGGGCAAGATGTGAAGCGAAGAAAATCTGGAGATAATCTGGGCGATAAAAAATGATGTGTGATCCGGCGCCTGAGTTTCATAATATAGAGAATGTATCTTATACGGAGAAAGTGGTAGCAGGCGGTGAGTACCGCTGCGACAGAATGCAAATCAAGAGGATCACCAGTACAACAGAAACAGCTTTTGGATCGGATTCACGTCGTATGAAGCTCGAGCCCGTAGATGTCGCCATTGCATCTTAGATACGTAATTGCTATCCCCACTGCGTCTATCCCTCGCCGCAGTTCTTGACTCTTTCTACCTTTCTTCGCTCTCTCCTTTCCAGTCCTATCGCTACATCCTCCCCTATACCAGGCCAGAGACAAGTCTTCGCTGCTCTCCTTCCGTACGTTACACCTTGCTCCCTCACTAGTCGTGTCTTCCTATATCCCCTAATCGTCCTGTGATACCGGGTGCACTGTCAAGCGCTCCATAATACTGGCCGGTGGAATCCCCGCCATGCTGCAGTTAGTGTCGATGCTGCGGCGACGGATCCGCCGCGACGAGCTTGCCAACGTCACAATCGACTCGCTGTCGCGCTCCGCCCGCGGCTGGGTGTGGATACTCGGCAGAAGCGATACGTGTGTGCTCGGTGCCAACGACGTCTCGGCCGTCAGCGCCACGTACGAGTTGTTGTCTGCGTGGTTGTCGCCGCTGAGAATCGAACGCGTGTTTGTGGTAGAGCCATGCGACGCCACCAGCTTCAATGGCACCGTGCTGACATTGTCAGAAACAAGTGAACCAGCGTCACTGCCCTCTAAGCTGGCGACAGAATGCGACTCTGGGCCGCTGGCTTCCGGCGCCTTTTGTGTGATTTGCCGGCCGTTATGCCTGAGGCCGTCTCGGCTGTGTCTTAGGCCTAGATCGTGTCTAAGTTCTGGAGCACCGCGGTTCTGGCCCTGGACCAACCGTTTGACCCATCCAAAACGGCCGCGGGCGTGTCGCTTGTCGGCGGGTAAGTCTATTGTGAGTATGGGGTCAGAAAATTGGATTGGTTCAAGACTTACCTAGTTGGGGGGACGTCATTGCAGTGTACAAAGGAAAAGGTGTATGCTGTGGAGAAGGTCAAGAAAGGTAGGGGACAGGCACTGGTGAGGCACCAAAAATATATTTTCTTCGCGAAAAAAATGCGCAAGCCCGGAATCGAACCAGGGGCCCAACGATGGCAACGTTGGATTTTACCACTAAACCACTTGCGCTAAGAGCTCCGCGACGGGGAATTGAACCCCGGTCTACCGCGCGACAAGCGGTAATTCTAGCCACTAAACTATCACGGACTTCTTGTATTTAGGTGCATGCTTAGTTCATTAGTCCAGTTGACCAGAGATGACTTGTGCTGTGGTGTGTGATTTTGATGTGTTGCCCTATAGAAGAACGCCTTTGCTATGTTTTGGACTTATGGCTTGCCCTATATATCGTCTTATTCTAATTATTGTCTGCTCGTCTACTTATTCTGATAATCGTCTGCGTGCCTCATCATCATCCACTTTAACTAGCCTTCTCAACTACTCTGTTTATGATCTCGCTGATCAAGTGGTGATACAAAGATGCCTCACCCGCTAGATTCTTTAGTCCATCATCAAATCTTATTACAGGAATATACATATCAATTAAATAATCACCGAACCCAATTACAAGGAGGTCTTGCAACATGGAGAAGCAGCTGGGCCACCGACGTTAGCCAACGTAGACTTGTTGAAGCCGTTGTTAGCCTGGGGAATGTCCAAAGCTGGGTTCTTCTCAAAGAAGTTGGCTGGGACAAGGTGAATGTTATGCGTCTCCACAGGCATGACTGGGAAGTCCTCCGCTCTTGGAATGTGGGTGAAACCCAAGGTGGCCCAAACAACAAGATCCTCGTTTCTGACTGGAGCCTTGCCCTTGACCCATTCGCCAACACCGGTGTCCGTTTGAGACTGGTTAGTGAATTCACCAGCAGCGTACAATTGGTTGTCCTCATACTTGGTGACCCAGAGTTGCTTGGTGGCGAACTGGGCTCTCTTGACGTTGTACGAGTCGGCATCAGCCAAGATCATTTGTCTGGCTGGCATCACAACCTTGTAACCAACATGACCCTTGGTGGTTGGGTTGATTTTGTTCTCGTTAATGATCTTGTAAGTTCTGTTGGTGAATGGAGATTGCTCAACGGAACCGGCGTTGTTGAGGTAGGTTCTCTCGGTGACAAATCCAACACCGAATGGGTTCAACTTGTCGCGAGGCATCTTCACCACATCGTCGTAACAGACGGTGTTCTTGTGGCCATCGACAGCAGGGTCGATTCTGAAGGACAAGATATGCTGGTGGTACGCGGCCATGACGTTTGGACCCACGACAGTGCCCCATGGAACAGTGACATCTTGGTCGATTGGCATGGTAGACAAAATACCAGTGGCTCTGACTTCAATATCAATGGAACCGTCGTTGACGAACTTCAAGTTCAAGGCGTACTCGTAGTTGGCCACGGTGGCGATGGTCTGGACAACAAACTCACGCTTTCTAGCAACAACAGCATTCTCTGTTCTGTAGTTGACGTGCTTGTACAAGATTCCAGCGTCTTGCTCGTGCAAGCAAACGGTGGAAGGCAAAACCTTTGGGTTACCCTTGCCGTCAATGGTGGTAAGGTCCAAGTATTTAATGACACCAAGACAGTCACATCCAAGACGCAAGGAGTTACCGTTGACACCGAAACCACAGTCACCCAAGTCGAAAGCCTGCTTTCTGTGGTATGGACCTCTTGGATCACCGTATGGCACGGTCATTTCCGACAAGGAGATTCTGTAGAACACTTGTCTACCCTTGAACCAACCATCGTACACGGCGAAACCTTCTCTAACAGAAGGAACCACGCGGAACTCCCAACCTTGCCATTCAATTTTGGTGCCTTGCATAGTGAAAGATGTACCCTCTGGTTGTTCGACAATCAATGGCTTTGGGTTTCTCATGACGGACTCGCCGTTCAAGTCTGGGTGGTACTCCACACCAGGGACAACTTGCCATGGACCAGTAGGAGTGATGGTCTCGTCAAATCCACCTGGCAAGAAGTCGATTCTGACAAACTTCTTGGAGTGTTGCTCGAAAACAGGGGAGAACTTCAATGGCAAAGAGTAGTGGTTCGACTCGGAGTGACCGTTGTTGGCCAACACGTACATGAAGAATTGCACCAAAGGTCTCTTTTCATTGGCGTCATCGGTAGCATAGATCCATGGGTCGTTTCTCACGGTGTAGCCCTTTGGCAACTTCAACTTCTCGATTTCAGCAACAACAGCTGGGTGGGTAAGACAGTAGTCCTCCCACTCAACCACATCCTCTGGCAAAAATGGACCGACAACACCGTTAGGCAATTGTGTCTTGGTGATAATGTGGCCAACAGTGACGTTAACGAGCGCCTTGTTGAATTCCAAGGTGTTGGTGTAGTAGTAGACGTACAACACTCTTGGAATGGATGGAAGAGGACCGCCATATCTCTCGGCATCCAAGTACTTGATCATGTCCTTCTTGGGAGGGTCCAATCTGTCAATCTGGATGAAGTGAACATTGTCAGAAACAGAGTGAGCGTTCTTGACCAACTTAGTAGCCAATCTGATCTCGGCGTCAGTGACACCGTCGAAAGGGTGGATGGTGGATGGCATTAAAGCTATGGGGATGAAGGAATGGATCTTGAAAAAAATATTTCCATGATGGAGGGCAGATTTTCAGTACTTTATAGGCGATCCCCACGAGCCGGTCGTTTAAGGCATATTCTGTTTGACCTACCGAATTAGGAAGTGCGCTACGCTATCGTCTCTGGTAGACCTGCCCAAACGGGCACAAGTGAGATGATTCGGATTGTGTGCACTAATTCCGGAATCCGTGAATTCCGTGGAGCGGTTACACTCTCTTATCATAGGAACTAAAGGATGCAGATAATAGGCTGTTGGGCTATATTAGCCATTTTGATACATGCCAGGTTTCCTTGACTCCGCAGAGGGGAACTTTTCGTGTAAGGCATCGGGAAATGCCTTAGCTGAATTTCCCTTTCAGTATGGATTCCGAATTTGTGGGGGGATAGGCCTACAGAAAACATCCTTACCCCTAATATATTACGGTGTGGTGTTGGTCGGCGCTTACCTCGCACTTTGGATGTGGGATGGTCGTCGTGCCAACACCTGGATTAGATATGTCTTTTTTTCTTTCTTTTTTTTTTTTTTTTTTTTAATTTGGTATCCACTTTTCACTTTCGCACCTAATCACATTTCTGCTGCTGGGTATGGTCGTTGAGTGCTGCTGTAAAGTTTGTTAAAGTCAGTGCATTTATTTAGTGTATTGTAAGTGAGATTGTCAAGCTACAGCTGTCATATGTACAGGGGCATCCAGACACCTTGTACGCCAGAGAAGCTAGTCTGGTAGAGAAATAAACAGGAAAGGGATCATAAGAGGCTCGTAACAGATGAAGCAAATGAGCAGGCATTCAGTATCAAACCGAAAACGCCATCCTCACTTCTGGATCGCGGGAGAGCCTACTCTCACCTTGGTATGTGGGTTGACAATCTCAATGGGCTTTTTGATTCTGGGGGTGCTCACGCGAGGCGACGAAGGGGCGTTTGAAAGTGCCTGGTCTGCTTGTTGCAGTGTGGGCGAGAACACCGATGCTGTGTATGGGTTGAACTTCTTGAACGTGGGGCTCGAGCTGAAGGGGAGATTCTCTGGAATTTCCGGGCAAAACTCAAGATCGTCCTCAAGGTCAAACGATTTGGACAAGTAGTACCTCATCCGTGGGTTGTGCAACGAGTAGTTGGAGGATGTTGAAGATGATGATGAAGTGGAGGATAACGATCCTGTGGCGGACCCCACGGATCCGCCCAAGTACTGTAAGTGGTGGAATGTGGGGGAGATGTTGTTCATTTGTGCTTCTAACATTTGGGGGGAGTACTGTTGGTAGTTGTTAAAGATGTATGGGTTCGACATGAGCGATAATCTTCAACCTTGTGGAGGAGGTGTTGTGGAAGGGGGCGGGTTATTTCGATAATTATGATTGCGGTTGGGTGTTTCACAACGCGAACAAACTCTATTAGCAAGTTTTCAAACCTAGTTGAAAGTGGCTCGGGAGAAGCGTTGTAATGGGGTCTTTCGGAAAGCAAAGGGGGGTAGAAACGTTTGGTAGTGGGTTAACGTTTCTTTTTCAGATAGTGTGTCAGGCGAGAGGCGTGCACAGAAGAATGCTTCTACGACGTTTTGGGGTCTATCAACGTGGAGAAACCAAAAACACACCGTGGATTACTCAATCGCGATTTATCTGATGATGATCTTGTTTTGGACGTCTATTGACACCAGGGCGATTTGCCTTTTAAAAGCCCCCTATATTTTTGGTACATGGCATTATTTTTCTAATTTCGGTAGGCAGGTGAGTCCATGCACTGAGCAGATAATCCGTGACCTCCATATGCACTCCTGCTTCCATGCACCGACTGGGTGCTTACCAGCCACTGGGAGGAGTTTTCAGCATATTTCTTTTTGGGGGTGATATTGGAGTGGTGGTTTTTGTGGTAGATTAATTTATGGGAAATGGATGATTTTTATTTGTGAGAGTACCTGGTTAGTCAAGGTACTATTTTTACTTGCTGTGTATTTGTTTATGCTAACCGCGACATTGGCGGTTTTAAGTAAATATTGTGAATGATTCGGGGACATGCATGTCGAACGAGTGCTCAAAATGCTAAAAGCTTCCATTAGTCCAAGAGAAAATCGATAAAATATCAAGTGAGAGCAGGGTAAAATATCAAGATAAATATCAACTATTTCAGTTACAGTTGCATTCCACCTTCGGGTTGAAGGAGTTTGGTTGTGATCGCTCGATTAGGCAACTGTCTCAAACAACTTTACAAGGGTAAATGTCGCCGTAGTCCCATTAAAAAAATTTGTAAATCTTGATGTCTTCGATGAACTCATTCGAGATGAACTTGGACGTCCCTCTTGCTCATCAAAATCGAAAGTATCTTTTCTTAACGCTTGAAAACGGGCTTCGATGTTTCCTTATTAATGACCCATCTACTGATTTGGTGTCAGGAGCAGTAGTGGCCAACACCGGAAATTTCAATGATCCTCCTAATGTACCCGGAATAGCTCATTTGGCTGAGCACATAATGATGCGAGGCTCTAGAAAGGGCCGCAACGATGACATCGATTATCTCATTGCGTCATCTGGTGGATCGTTCAATGCTTATACATCTGCGGAAAAGACATGCTTCTATTTTGAAATTTCAACGTATGCTGAAAATACCATAGATAAAGGTCAATTCGTGTTGGATTCGTTTCTTTCAGAATTTGCTACTAGACTCGCGAAGCCTAATATCACTGAAAAAGCCATGAAGCTGGAAATCACAGCTGTGGATGATGAGCACAATGGAAACAGATGTAACATAGATAAAATCTATTTACAAGCTTTGAGGCTTCTTGCCAATCCTATGCACCCTTTCAGCCGATTTGGATGTGGAAATATTTCCACTTTGACTAATGTATCCCTTGAGAAGACCAAATGTTTAGTTTCATCTCATATTGCGAGAAGTTTTCGACCGCCAAATATGGTACTAGTATTGAAAGGGCCACAGACTATTATGCACTTGAGAAAGCTAGTAGCTGCAAATTTCTCTGATTTGATATATGAATTACCATTTTCATCTCCCAAGATCGCCAATACAGCGGGGTTTGATGACTACAAGAAAATACCACTCTTTGGTGAAAGCGACTGCCTCGTTGTTAAATCTCATTTTGCTAAAGGAATGAGAATGCTCATATCTTTGAAAAATATTATGCATCTCGAAAACTATGGTCCAGTTCTGAGATTGTTGTGTAACTTAATTGGTGATGAATCTAATGATACACTTTGTGATAGCTTGAAACGCAAATTGCAATGGGTGAATGAAATTTACGTCTTCATTCAAGAAATATGCCAAGGGGAAGAAATGCTAGTAGTTGAAATCGATCCTACCATCCAGGGCCATAAAAGATTGGCGCGATTGAGGGACGCGGTCTTATTTTATATTGAGAAGACTATTGCCGAAGTTCCAAGATCTCAATTGATACAGCTTGCGCTCGATTTCGCACATATTGAAGAGTACAATTATCTAAACCATGAATTGTCCTCCTCTGCTGTTGATGAAGTTTGTGAATACGGGGAAAGAATAATTGGCAAAAATCTAGAAGGAAATGATTTGATAAAAGGCTTTAAAATGTGGAATAATATCAATGATGCGTATGATACTATTCAATTCGTCATTAAAACATGCTTTACAGAAAGAAATTGGAAGATTATAGTGTTGGATGAAGATTTTAAGCCCATGCTACAATTGGGGTGTGGGTATACTGAAGCCAACGAAGACAAGTTTTTTGACTTTCAATACATGTCGCTGATCACAGAATTTGGGAAGGAAGTGAATTTTGATTTCGAAATTTCTAAAACGAACAAAAACATGCAAAAGTTGGTACCTATAGTGAGACCTGACATTCATTCCGGGAGATTGACAAAGATAAGAGATCTTAAAACTCAAGTTACCGAGCCAAAATTGTTATCATTTGACAATACATCAGAAATTTGGTTTCAGCAAAGTTCCCCCCAGAATAGACGTAGAGACTATACAGTGGCATCCATTTGTATCAAGTTTCCACATATTCCGACCACTCCCAAAAATATAGTGATTCTTGAATTATTAGCTGAGATAATTGGCCGCGAGCTAAAGCCCCGGCTATACCATCTTGAATTAGTGGGAAGTGATTGGGGAATCTACAGCAATATTAACGGGTCTTTATCTCTCTTAGTGAATCTTTCTGGGATGCACCAAACAATTCAAAAACAAACGAAAGAGGTTTTTCTTCAAATTCAAAAGGTAATGAAAGACGGAGGGTCTTATGACTATAATCAAGTCAAAGGACCCCGAAAAGCCTTAAGAGAAAGGTACGACGGTTATATCGGAACCTCGGGAATGAAAAGAGTATTTGGAGCATCGTATATTATCTTAGAAGAAAACCTAACAACGCCAGAAGAGAGGATAGAGGCATTAGAGTTGATTGACTCATCTGAAATAGAGCGATTTTTAGGCAATGCCAGGGTCCGAAAATGTCATATGACAATGTTAGTCTGTGGATCTATATCCGAAGACGAATGTTACACATTATTCCAACTTGTGAAGATCAATGATGCTGAAAATGTTTACCATCCTTTCTTGAGAGAAAATTCCAGTGCAATTCTTGATAATGGTACGAAAATTTTTAAAATGCTGGGACTGGCAATTTCCGCCGTGATGTATTACCTTCAGGTGGGAGAGAGGACATACAAGCATGCATTTGCCAAGGCCAAAATCTTTGAATATCTTATGGCAATTACCATTAACGACCAGTTACGAAGAAACAAAGGTTTAGCCTACGGGTTTTTGGCGGGTATTAGAATATTCAGAAGAACCTTTGGTTTGTATATCGCCTTGCCTTCCGGAGTACACAGTTGTGAGCATATTATCAATGAGCTTGAAGAATATTTAGGTGGCATTGAATCTATGCTAGATAATATGAGCAAAGAGGACTACCAGAACAAAATATTTGTTCCTTTTATGGAATCTCTTGCTAACGATGATGCCGACAATAAGCCTGCGTCGGGGCTTTTTTCTACATTAGAACCCCAACATGGATCTGGAAAGAAGCCTACTTCTGTCTATCTTAAAGAGCACTGGGGTCATTTGGAACAGATACTAAATGGTACTTATAATTTCAAAAGCCGAGATTGCGAAGAAGAACTTAGTCTGAGCGTGCTACACGGCATTACTTTGGATGATATGCGCAAGTTTGTTAAGCGACACATTTCCGTCAAATCGCAAAAAAGATCGGCCTTGATAATATGTAACGATGCAGCCGAATCAGACGCCCGGCAAAAAATGGCAGCTAAAGTTTTGGCATTTCAGCTACGACAGCTGGGCTGTACGATATCTGAAGAAGCTATGGCAGAGATCCTACGTCAATGTTCGGACCAATCCATGTTCTCTGACATGATCAAGCCACTTCAAAAGCATTTTTCCCGTACGAAACAGGGAACAAGTTTTATGAAGTTCAGACTAAAGTACATGGTGGGATCCACTGTTCGCAAGACGAAAGAAGGCTGGAGCAAGAACATATCCAGAATGACCAAAGTAAGGTGGTCCACATACACTGACTACAAAGAGATTCAGCGGTACAGTAGTATTGCACCGATTGTGACCCCCGAAGAAAGAAGAGAACGGCTTCATCAAATCCTAGTTGATCAGTGGGAGTAAGCTACGATAGAGGAAGGCGGGGAAAGTAAGCGAATACGCGCACTAATAAACCATTGAAGCCGTTTGTACTTCTAACCCCTTAGCCAGAATGTCTTTAACGGCAGTAAGTGTAACACTCGAGGAATTGTCACAAGGGCTCTCCTACGCGACTCTAAACGATGCATTCGGGCCCGATTCCTTGGGGATAATATTAGTTAAGAACATCGACCCCAGATTTCCTGCGCTCAGAGAAAAGGTGTTTCGAGCAATTTCTGCATTAGCACACCTTTCTTCAGACCAATTGGCCACGCTTGAAGTACCGGAATCAACATGGCTAACCGGGTGGTCGAGGGGAAAAGAGATTCTTAGCTCGAGCGGACTCCCAGACTTTAACAAAGGGTCGTTCTACGTCAATTGCGCGTTCCATCAGGACAGTACACTCGAGGGCCCGGAACAAGAAATCGTCGATTCTTTTGCGGACTACAAAGGCTACACCACGCCCAATGTCTGGCCAGACAAGCTGCTTGAGGGCCTCGAAACTTTTGAACACGACACAAAAGAGCTATGCAGCTTGATAATTGATGTGGCCGAGAAGGTGGCCCGAAACTGCGATAAGATGCTTAGCACTCTCGATCCCGCCCGCAAGTATACCATGGAAAAAATGATCCGCACATCCACGTGCACAAAAGCAAGACTACTTCATTATTACGCTAAAGACGATAGTAAGCCGCTGGATGACTGGTGTGGAGAACATGTTGACCATTCGTGCATCACCGGGTTGACCAGTGCACAGTACCGAGACGAAAGACAAGAAACCACGTTGGCCCTGTGTCCGGACGAAAACGCCGGGTTGTTCATCCGAGACCGGCAAAACAGAATCACCAAGGTGGATATTCCTTCCGATTGCCTCGCATTCCAGACCGGCTCTGCGCTTGAAGAAATGTCCCGGGGAAAATTCAAAAGTGTGCCTCACTTGGTGCGCGGCTCCAATATTGAGGGTATAGCGCGCAATACGTTGGCGGTGTTCTGTCAGCCCAACTTACAGGAGATGGTCAACGACACGGAGAATTTTGCCGAGTTTGCAAAAAGAATCATAGCAGCCCACCACTAAGGGTTGCTTGGGCCGAGATTATGTTTCGAAATAGTAATTGACGCGTGCCATTGACCGGGCCTTTTTACCTCGTCTGTAGACCCATCGTACTGCACCCAGAAACCATCACTATCTGCTTCTACTCACCTAGTGTAACGTTCCACATCCCAATGGTCGGAGCATTAGCACCTGTGGTCAATGACCGGGTGAAACCGGACCGTCTGCTCAATTTGCAAACGGTCACGGACGATGGCGATGTGCGCGCGGAGCTTCGAAAGATGGGTGAGCCCATCACTCTTTTTGGCGAAGGAAAGCTTGAGAGAAGAGAGCGGCTCTTGCGGCTTTTAACGGAGCAGAAGCATACTAATATTGCTGTTGCCGACATTGAAATGGAAAGCGATGACATGAGCGAGGACAGCGAAGAAGAAGATGAAGACGAAGAGTTCTACACCCCGGGACTGGAGTCACTTTTAGCCGCCAGAAGAGACATACTCGAGTCCTCCATCGACCGGGCGAGAAAAAGAGTACAAAAGCAGTCCACTATTGCATCCAAATACAACTTGGCTCAGGTTTTACGGCACCGCCGCGGAATCAACGCCGAGCTTAAGCAGTTTGAGCTGAACGGATCTTTTACCGTGAAAGGCAACACACGAGCATTGAGCGGCGTCCGTGTCAACTGCAATGATAGCCTTATTGCATGTGCATCGTGGGACGGCCATATTTCTGTCTTCAGCCGGACTTCCGACTCCATCATCCAAAGCAGCCGGCTGAAACCAGGCTACCATAGCGAAAAGGCAACTTTGGACTGGAGCCCGCAAGACGAAAGCTTCCTTGTATCGGGTGGAGCGGAGGGTGCGTTGAACATGTGGAAAATCGGCCGCGAAGAGGCGCTCAAACCTGTCCATCGTACCGAAGGAGCCCATGGGGCTCGTATCGCACAAACCAAGTTCCATCCCAGCGGAAAATACGTGGCATCAACCTCATTTGACCATACATGGAAACTCTGGGACGTGGAGAGGCCAGAGAAGGAGCTTTTGGAACAGGAGGGTCACGCCAAAGAGGTTTTTGCTTGCAGTTTCCATCCCGACGGAAGTCTTTTGGCTACAGGCGGCTTGGATGCGATTGGCCGGGTGTGGGATTTAAGAAGCGGCCGGTCTATTGCAGTACTCGAGGGACATATCAAGGGAATTCACGGTATGGATTGGTCACCCAACGGATACCATCTTGCAAGCGCCAGTGCTGACTGCTCCGTAAAGATATGGGATATGCGCAAGCGAGATGCGGGTGAGCTTTTCTCGATTCCGGCCCATACAATGCTTGTGAGCGACGTGAGGTTTCTTGGTTCGGTCGAGGCAAGCGCGTTGGCAATGCCAGTGAAGGACGAAAACGAAGAAAACGTCGCGGTATTGGATGTGTCGGGTACATATCTTGCTACGAGTTCTTACGACGGCACAGTGAAATTGTGGTCGGCCGATAACTGGGTCAATATCAAAACATTACGCGGCCATACTGATAAAGTGATGAGCGTTGATATTGGCAAGGACGGAACCTATATCGCAAGTTGTGGCTGGGACCGGACCATCAGATTGTGGGGGAAGGTGTCAATATAGAATATCAATGGGACAATTTCTTTTGGAATGCAGATTTTTATACCCGATGGAATTATAGGGAGACTTGGCCGAAGTGTGGAGCTCAATTTATAGACTACGTTTCCTGGTTGTGCTAGTAGGCTATCGCGCACTCCACCGAAATCCAGATCGCGAACTTCAAATTCATTCGCTCACACTGCTAGTTCTGAACGCATTCCGCAAATGGATTTATTAAGCATTTTAGACGGCACTCCAGAGCCGTCTATCGTCGACTTACACTTGGAAAAAGTTAATAATTCCGGTGAGTACAACTTACCCACCCCAATGTTCGAATTCCAGAAAGAACTCACGGACCAGATTGTATCGTTGCATTACCCCGACATCCTAAAATACTGTGAAACCAATGACACGACCGAGCTCATTGTGAAATCCTTAGAAATATGTGTGGATAATTGCATGCTTGTTGCGTCGCACCCCTACTTGCTTATCCAGCACTACATGCCCAAAAACTTGGGAATTCGGGACATTCCGGCGAAGTTGGCGGAGACGAGCGGAAAGTTTAACGTGTTGAAAGACTTGATGAATGTTATCATTTCCAACTCTGTGTGCAATTTGCCAAAACATGTCGGCATTGTCATGAAGAATGATCTGCGTGTATTTGACTTGGTGGAGGCTCTTGTATTAGGATGCACTGGTCCAAAAACCATCCAGAGATATATGGGAAATAACGTTAAGAAAGAGTCGGGGAAAGGAGGTAGAGGGTCGAAAGAGCTGGAACAAACAACAATTCACATGATTCCGCACGACGGGAAGGTCACTCGCAACGAAAACGAGCTCAAGAATGTCAAGTTCAACTTGTTGATCGCTTTCGATGGATACGTGGACACAAGCTCGCAATTCTTCAAAGGATTGCGTACTCAAAATCGCAGAGGTGAGGAAACAGTGTTGATCAGGCTAATTCCAATCAATACGATCGAGCATTGTCTCCTTCATTACAAGGATGACAAAGATTCTGACTCGTATCTATACAAGCTCATTTCGTGTATCGTTTGCTTGAGGGATCAGGTCGGAATCTTGCAACCGGACCTATCTCCAATTTACAATCAAAAATTGACTTATTTATCACACACATTCTTCGATCACGTATTTCGTCGAGACTTGAGATCCTTTCCTCCTTGGCCCTTGCCAGAACTTACAAAAATACCAAGATTTTCTCCTACAGATGTCGAGAGATCATTACTCACCGAAGTAGTTTACCACTACACTCCATATGACTCAAACGAGCCCGCAGATAACTCTCTGCCCCAAAAGAAAAAGACCTATTACGAAACAAAAAGATTACAACTGGACTATGTTGATAATCCGTTGAAGAATGATTATCAAACTTTGAGTGGTATTCATAATCATCATGAAATGTGGGCGAAAGGTGTAAAGGATCGTACTATACTCTCACATAAACTCATTTTGGAGCTAAATACCGGATATTTGAGCTTGTCAAAAGTGGAGGAAGAGTACAACACATATCTTGCATTTAACACCCCCGAGCATCAAGAGAAGTTTGGGAGAAGAATTGATGAAATCAAATCGACACTCTCAAAGATCATCGATGATGTCGACCATGCTGAACAAAGAATTCAAGTCGCAGAGAAAAAGATTTTGAAGCGTAACCAAGAGGTCAAAGTCCTAGAAGAGTCAATGCAAGTATTGAAAGATAAACTTACAGGTTTTCTTGGGAGCCACGAAATACCTAAAAACTCCAACAAGGAAAAATTTGTCACCAACCAGTTGAAAATATGGGAGTTGCAAAATGAGGCTAAAACCCTATTAGCTAAGATCCAGTCAAAACGCGAAGAGAGGAATTATATGACTAAAGAAGTCTCCAATAGTCTTGAATCGACAGAGACATCGAATACCCAGGCAAACGAAATACAGGAAAAGATCACTGAGCTAAAACGTTCGGTAGCTTCAGCGGAAGAGGAAGAACTTGCGGCGAAAGAGCAGTTCAAGAAGCAAAAGATATCAATGAACACATCCTACGAAAAACTCCAGAAAGAAAATGAATTGCTCCGGGCGAAGATGACGAAGTATTTCAAATTTTTGAGGGATACATCTAACCTTAAAAAACGCAAAGGTCGAGGACTAACTCCAAACCTTCGCTAAATATTACAAGTAATAGATAGGTATTTCAGAGCGGTGAGCATCTAAAATTAAGCAATTGTTGATGGGGCTGTCTTTCTGACCCAAGAACTGAATCACATCTTGAGCCAAGAAACCACCTAAAATTGCTGCCAGCGGAGAAAATTCAGCGAATGCTTGGGCAGAAAAAAGGTCCACGTATTCATCAGTAATGATTGCTGGAGGTAGTTCAAAAGATTGGCAAACAGAAAGGGCCGCTTTACGAAGGATTTGCTTATCAATGATTTGCTCTGGGTCAATTGGTCTCTCAATATCAAAGAGAGAAAAGATTAGTGGTAGTGCCGGCGATAGCTTCTTGAGTTGTCTTCTGTTCAACTGACTCTTCAATTTGGTGGACTTAAATAATTCCGCCAACGGAACAAACAGATCTTCGACAGTAATACGTTCCATGTTATCCTTGTCCCTATATTCAACCGCGGTAATCGTCTTGACTTCGTTGATCTTCAGGCCGACCTCCCGGGGTTGGTTTCCCCTTTCAGCAAGTGAGATAGACTCATGTTTGATCAAATCAGTAAAGATATAGCCGAACATTCCGTGCATACCTGCCACAAAAAGAGGGATTCCATAGCCTCTAAGTAAATTGTTGACAACGAGCATCTCTTGCTTTGTGAGCTCCGTCGCGACCACCAAGTCAAAAGATTTGAAGTATTGGGGTGAGACATCCGAAAGCTTGCTTGTATTTATGCTGAGATCAACCCTTGGGTTCAATTCCTTTATTGCTGGAAGGACGTGAGGAAGCTTGAGTTCACCTACCACTGAGTCGTCATTAGGCAAGAAAAATTGAGTAGCAAAGTCCTCTTCTCTGATGACTGAACCATCCAAAATCTCGATCGAGTTGAGCCCACCAAGGGTAAGGTCCTTGATCACTTCTGTTCCAATGCCCCCCAAATTTATTATTAGAAGTTTTGCTGATCTCAACCGAAGTTGAGTGTCAGCACCCCAAAGTCTAATTTGACGATCGTAAAGGGCAACCTCATCTGTAAAGAGTTAGTAATCACCCCCAAAAAAATAGAGAATCCACACGGTTCAAACCTTACATACCTGCACTAAGCTCCTCAGTTGCAACTGTCATTAAGAGTATGTATTACGCTAGGTTTGGTTGGAGACTCTTTACGCACTGATATCTCTCGCGACTTTTTGCAGGAACACACAAACGACTACTCAGCACATGCATAAAAATCACAGAATACATACATAAAATCCGATTTAATGTCGATGAGGTTCGATAAGATATTCTATTCATTATACAATTTTTAATTCTCACGATTGGCTTTTCGTGCTCAACCTTTAGTTCGAAGAGGAAACAACCAATTTTTGCAAGTGCGACATAAAGACTTGAAGTGAAACATCATCAGTCAAGACGACAGCACCTTTAGAAATATCTTGAGAGTTATAGGATGTACTTGGGTTTAACTTGGAGTACAAGAATCTGGCTTGCGATCCACCTTCCTCAGTATCAACGAATCTTGGCAATGGGAAACGGTCAATCAACAACTCGCTTGCTTCCAATTTTGGATCCTCCAATAATCTCTTGAAATCAGCATATTCTTCTTGATCTTGGTATCCAGCTTGACGCCATTGGGCAATTGTCCTACCATGGAAAATCAAAATGTGGAAAAAGGTGTCCAAAAGCAAAATACGATCGTCCTTGATGGAGACAGAATCTAATAAAACAGCTTCTGGTTCTTCAAGATCCAAGCCGAAAGATGTCAACGTTGGCTGAATCATGATCAAAGAGTTGTTGGTATCTTCGGTCATCAAGATATGCCTGTAAAAAGCAGTCTCATCTGGAGAGTTGTTGAAAACTTGCAAGAATTGCGATCTTCTCAAGTAGTAGATGAATTGAGGGTACAAAGCAAACTGTGGGTGTAATCTGAACGACTCTTCCACATCTTTTCTGTAATCGGCAAACTTTTGGCACAATTTAATCAACATTCTATCGATCCATCTCAACACATCGGCACCATCATCTTGCTCGGATTTGAAAAGAGTGACTCTCGCCATCAAAACAGCAGCAGCTTCCTGGTCGAAAGACTGAGCCAAAACCTGCTCGTCACCAGTCAAAATGTTAGAGACTGTAGTAACTCTCAATCTATAGGTACCTGAGGAGTGCTGGTAGTGGGTAATAAACTGAATGTAGGATTGAGCATTTGGAGGCAAAGGCGAGACGTTAGCAACATCAAAGAAGATGGCGTATGTTTGTTGTGGAGAAAGGGAGCAAATTCTGTATTGCGAAGTACCACCAATACCCACTTCATTCTCCGAGACGTTGGGGGTTTTCACACCCAAGGAAGAAGCGTGTCCAATCAATCCGCTCACCTTCAATTCTCTGGAACATTTGATGTCCAAAGTAGCATTGAATCCCATAAGCAAGTAGTCTTCTGAATCCTTGCTGAACAACTTCAAGAACGATTGCTTGAAGATGGCAGTAGTATAAGCATCCGACAACAACAAGACACCACCGGTTTTGCTGCACAAGCCCTTCATTTCCAAGAAACCAACCTGATCCAAGCAACCTCCGAAGAGATCGATGGTGTGGGAGTTCTTGACCGCTTTAGCCGCAACCGAGTCATAGAACTTGAGGGCCTTCTTATAGTGCTTCGCATTGTCCTTGTCAATGTCCGAGTGGGATCTAATGGGCTCTCTCAACTTGTTGCTCACGATCATACCAGGATTCAAAGTACACAGACCAGCCGAGAACAAGAAAATTCTAGCACCGAAACCAGAAAAGGTGTTGGCGAGCAAAGTCGTGGCAACGTTCACCGCAGAACCAGTACAACGCAAAGGTCTGTCACCATGAGCAACAGGCCAAGGGTCAGCGGCCAAGTTTTCCAAAATGTTGGTCAATTGGTACTCAATTTCCTCGAGGGGCAAGAAAAATCTATGCAACAGGTTAGGAGAGTTCATTTGACCTGGTTGGACCATGACAGGCTTGTTCAACATTTCCATCACTTGTTTGTCGGTGTATTCCTTGTCACCACGGAAAACATGCGACTTGTTTACATGCTCTGACGCCAAGTCATAGACCTGGACCATAGTGCCGTAGGTAATCAACCCCACCAAGGCATTTGGGGGCAAATACGATAAAGAAATGACCAAGGTCTCTTTCAATGCGGTCAAATTGTCTTCATCTTGGCACAAATCCACGACAAAACAGAAGATAGGAGGCTGCTGCACGGGCTTAGCGGTGATGTATTCAATCGTGGAGGAAAGAGGGCTTAATTCGATAGGCAAATTCTCCTGAGTCATGTTTTGGTAATGTGGAGGCAATTGGCTTCTGGTGCCACACAAGGGACAGATCCAGAATCCAGTAGGATCGACGGAGCAGTAGGGATTCAAGATACTTCGACATTGAGAGTTTTGGCAGTAACATGGATCGTAGGCGGCTACAGGCAAATCTTCCCGGTACTTGATTGGGGTGTACAAAACACCAGTAGGGACGACTATTTTGCCAGCTTCAGCCTTGGTGGAGGGGAATGAGTTCCATGCGAAACGGACGCCATTGATGTCTTCAGCTTCTTCGAAATCCATGGTGTTGGTTCTAGTGGTGTTCGGACGACAACGAATTAATCACAAAAAGCGACAAATAGACGAAGAGAAATAGGAATTATTCAAACCCGAGGTATTTGCTGCAGAGAGTAACAGATTCCAAACGCCACACGTTGAGGTCTTGATTCGTGAAGAATGCTACCTTGAAGATTTGTTTGCAATCCGGTCGTGGGAAAAACTCGTCGCTTGTAGAGGCCAACACATGGACGTGTCTGTACCATAAATACTCTTGCGTGGGCATAAAAACGCTAGGCGAGCGTAGTGGCCTTGGCTAATGCGAAGAAAATAAAATGAACACGGCGACAAATAAAACCAAACGAATTGGACAAATTAAGAGCCATTTGAAACAGAATTTTCGTACCTTAAATGTTCTCAGCAAAATAAATACAGGGTGAAGAGTAGCTAAAATCGGCCTGTACTCGGATGAAAAAACCTTCACCCAGGGCTTGAAGCTCCACCTACATATCTATCGTAAAGAGAACATGAACACACATTAGAAGAACCAAAGACAACGTCCTCGAGATAAGAAAAAAAATAAATAAAGGAAGTGACATAAGTATTTCATAAGTGCTCACCTAGAAGATTAATTATCGATCAGTACCTTACCGGCGGAAGAAAGATCCGAAATGTCGGGAACTAATGCAACCTGTACATAATCCGTTCTACCCAAAACCCCAGGATAATCAAGTGAAATAGGTATACCTTGTGGAGTGCAATGAGTTTCAGACCCGCTTATAGATCGGTGTTAAGACTATATTCGACGAACACAAAGAGCTTTTTTGATCTCTTTCCGAAATCGTTTCCGGCAGGAGGTCCGCCCGCCGATCCATTTACAGTGAATCTACGCCAATTGCGGAGAGAGTACAGAAGCCTTCAGAGTGAGCACCATCCGGACATCGTTATGGGATCTTCTGCATTACTGGAATCGAAAACAGCAGAAGATAACACATCCGCAGTTATTAACAAGGCATACTCTACCTTGCGCAATCCATACACCAGAGCGGCCTACGTCGTTGAACTTCAACATCCGGAACACCTTGATATCACTCAGGATGAAGTTGCAAAGCAACTTATTTCAAAATTCGAAACTGGGTCCGAGGATTATCTGCTTGACTATAAAATGCTTTTAATGACGGTTTTGGAGGCACACGAGGCGATGGAAATGGCCACTACGGAAGCCGACTTGGAAGTATTATCACAGGAGAATGACGAGCGCATAGAGGAGACGGAACGCAAGCTCGAGCATCTCCTTTCGCAAAAGCCCATCCAGTGGGATGCAGTGCTCATAGAAAGTATTCGTATGAAATATTGGGTGAACATTGCCAACGGCATCAAGGGGTGGGAACCAGGAAAGCCAGTTCTTTTAACCCACTGAGAACGACAGGAATGCCAAAGTAGTAAATAAGCAATCAAGCACCGAAATTACGGTGAAGACGCTAATAAAAAAAAACCTTATCTCATTTGCTGTACATTAGCTACAGCTAATCTTCTATGGAACATCCTATGTCACCAACATTGTGCCTGCGCTTCATAGGAAAGGGCCGGTTTTAACTTCCGACGGTCATATATGTGGAATCAGAACGAATTAATGAAAGAGGGCAACTTTCAGGAGAAAGGCGCGGCGGGAATTCTACCCATAGAGACCACAGCTGTTGAAGCGGTTGAAATGAAGACATCGAGAGCAACCGAGGAAGCTTGCGGCGCCAACAGATCTATTGTATGAATATACCCGTTGATTAAATAGATCCGTTGTTTAATTAGACCCCAGATGCACACTTGGATCTTCGTAGCATAAATTCGCAGTGCAGACTTAGTTGCCATCACTGGCAATCGTCTTGTCATCATCATCCGCATCCTCAGAAATCGCATCCAATTCCGAGTCTTCAGGAAGACTCAACTCACACTTATCAAACTCCGCCTTCTCCTCTTCGCCCTGAGGCATCTGCCTCAACCATTTCATCCGCAGGCCACTGGCACTGGATTCGTGGATCCGGAAACCGAAAAGACGCAACCCAAAGTTGTCCTGGTCCACCTTGTTGATTCTGAGGCGGCACTGGTTGTCTATTTCAGGGAACATCTTGACCAAAAGGCCCGGGAAAGTGGTTCCGAAAAACGCACCATCAATGTTCAAGTACCGCGAGCTCAGGGGCAAGTAGATATCGCTACAACAAGGACAGTATAGTCTGACTGTCTCTTGGCCCGGAATGTCAGTAGCACCCACAGGAATCAAGTGCATTCCATCACAGTAGTAACGCGGGCAGATGCCGAATTCGCTTCTTTCGAACTTGCTGGCCATGGCAGTCAACCCCGGCTTGGATGTGATGTAGCGAGCGTGTATGAGACCATACAAAAGCTCCGCAGAATGTGATAGCAACGCCTTATTAGGCAAATCGTTTCGCTTGCCAGCGCCAGACCCGCCTGATGTGACCGTGCCTGAGCCGCTATTACTTCCTTCTGCTGTTTCCACCTGGTAGTCCAAAATGGTGTACAACGCCTCCCGGTAGTATGGCACTTGCAGAGATAAACCGGTCAAGTTGAAATCGTCGTCTATGAATTCCTGGGCGACAGGGACAAAATAATCATGACCAAAGGCTTCGCAGAATTGCTGAATCCAAGGAACATAGTCGTCTTCCGGGTCACTGGACATTGGAATGTTGTTGTTTTTTGTTTGGGTTGAGGCGTGTAGCTGATGGGGAGGGAAAAAAATGAGTCTATGGGTCTCAGGATGTACACGTGATCACCTCCAGTTAATGTGTATCTGTTCGTGGCCGCCGCAAGAGCTGCGAGAAGAAAGGAAAAAAAAAAAGAAAAGCAGAAGGCCAAGAAGAACGAAAACACGCCAATACTCTATTGTTGTAAGCGGAATATACCTCTCTTGGAAAACCGGTGAGCTGATGTGCAACAGAAACGAAACTTGGAGCCGGATCACGTGACCCACTCGCCCGTTATGTAGCCACCTCTCGGCCTTTACCTTCAGCGTAGCAGCGGCCACCATAGTACAAAAGTTGAATAAAAGAGATGTTCAATCTTCAGCCAGCTAGCATTGTGGCGTTTATATTCGCCGTGCTTGTGCTTAAGTACTCCGTTCAAATAGTCGGAAAATCGTCCATTCAAGAAAAGGTATGGAAGTTATACACCATTGGAGCATCCGGGGTGGGCCACTCCAAGTTCACTACTCTTGCTGAAAAGAGAAATGAATTGGTGGAAATAAACAGAAAAAGAAAGGCCATCAGCGCGCAGGATGAATACGCCAAATGGACAAAGTTGAACCGCCAATTCGATAAGTTGAATGCTGAGGTGACTGCTTTGGCTGAAGAAACATCGTCCGAAAAGGCTCTCGTGGTCAAGGCCGTGAACATTGCTCTCATGATGTTGACTACTGCTCCTATTTGGTTTGCCAGATTTTGGTACAGAAAAGCGGTGTTGTTCTATCTCCCCCCAGGCGCATTCCCATACTACGTTGAATGGGGCCTTGCATTGCCATTTATAGTCACCGGAGGTGTTGGTTTGACTGTGTGGATGTATGCCATCAACTCCGTTCTTGGTTCCCTTGAGTTCTTGGTGTCCTTCTACTCTGAGAATCCCGTGGCCAAGCCGGAGAAGCCAGCCACTAAGGTGGAAGAGGTTAAGACCGAATAATGATAACCTTACGTACTATAATAACCATAATATACCATTAAGCCCTGAATGAGGCTAGTGACTCTAGAAAACGCTCAGACATTGACTGTCTAAGGACCTCATTGGTGTCGTTGAATACGTACTTGTAAGTTGTTCCCTTTTGCACCCGTTCCTGAAACTCATTGTACAGCTTATCGATTATAGTGCGGCCCAAATCAGACAAGGTTGAATCAATAATATCTTGTCTCTCAGCTATCGAATAGTACCACGAGTCCAAGCATTTTGTCCATACCATCAACTTTTCGCAGAATGTGTACACTGTACTTGTGTTCTCAAGAATAACGTATGGAAGACCGGTGGACCCATCCACATCTAGCACCCTCACATTCTCAACGACGACCTGTGGAATTGTAGATGCACTCTTAACAAGAGTCCCGTTAGGCTCATCGATGCAAGTATTGCAATTGAGCACAGGCGCAATCAGGACACCCTTGAGAATTGGCTTGAGTCCCCTTTCGCCATTCTTGAACTTGGGAAGCTTCCACGAATAAATCAATCCATGGCTAGTTAATAACAAGAGGAACGTACCATTCTGCTTGGCAACGACAACGTTCAGTCCTAATTCAATTACAGGAGTAAGGAATAGACCCGAATCAGCACGAATGATTTGAACAGTACCTTGAAACGAAATGAGAACGTAGTATGCCAACTCGTTTTCAAAGATAATTGGCACAACTTGCTGAATTTTGTATGGGAAGTATAGCACGTAACTCTTGCGAGATGCACATTCATCATTTGTTACGATGACCTGAGTGGGATCTTGAAAATCCACCTTTTGCGTAATGTCCATGTTCAAAACTTCATCTTCTTCTGGCCATTCAGGTCCATTGCGGACTTCGATGAGCGAAGTGACGTATTTCTCTTTCTTTTCTTCGTTCGTCTCAATTTTATCGAGAGGCAGCAGATTGATATGCTCAATGCTGTTGACAATTACTTGAAATAGCAAGTTCTCATTGATAGAATCCAAGGCAGACGTATTGATCAACTCGTAACCATTTAGTTCATTATCCTCTTTGAAATGCACTAGCCTGTGCAATTCTCTGTTCATGACGCCCTGGTCGTTAAATAGTACCTCGGGCAAGAGCGAGACAGCCTTGAATGGAGTGGGATATCTCAGCTCTAGAAGAGCCTTCTTGTATTTTTTGATTTTCTTCCGCAAGCCAGCAGCTGAAATAGATTGCATTCGAGTTGCGTTTGCTTCATCAAAACCCATATCTTCATTATCATTATCTTGATCGCGTTCATCCTCATCTGCTCCTTGCTTTCTTGTTCGCAGTCGAAGCCCATGAGCGCTTGTTTGTAAACCCAAACGAGGCAAGAAATAAGATGTTTGTGATAACTTTGAGGATATCTCGAATTTTTTAGATACTTCCGCGGAGGTTCCCACCCTAATGTTTGTGTTAGAGGAGCGTCCCAACAGAGAAACCAATGTAGGAGCGACACGCTTCTTACCATTCTTGGTAATTTTTACGTTTTGAATCAGTTGCAAAGTCTGCTTGGGTTTAGAAGCAACATCAGAGGATGTCGGGATTGGTTCCATTGCTTTTATAGGAGGCTCCTTTTGGGAAACAACAGGCTTCGCTTGAGCAGTAGGAGGAATAGAAATCGCGGAAGAAGGGACCACCAGCTCGGCAAGTTCTTCTAATTGTAGCTGTTCTGTACTTTCCGGAAATATGGCAGAATCTTTTGTACCACAGTAGCGTGTGAGTTGAGAGTCATTAACATCCTCACTCACCACTTGACCCAACTCTCCAGGTTCAAATGTAACACATGTAATAGAGCCGTCCAAAGAGCTCAAAAATAAGCTCTCCCCATCAGGCGCCCAGCATATGTCTGTAATAGAATTTTGCACAATATCCTCTGCTACTAAGAGCGGGCGCGTCAACGCGGTACTCCAGATAGCCAAGGTTCGATCCTGTCCTCCAGAGGCAAGAATTGTGGTGAGTTTATCCGCCTTATTTGCCTTATCGAGACGAAAGATTCTGGGTGAAAAGGAGCACACCTCACAGGGAGCCTCGTGTCCAATAAGAGAAACATCAGTGGCCCAATTACCACGGTCGATGATAACAACCGACGTCACAGGGCCATTAGTGGCATTGGGTACTGCTATATGTTGCCCATCAGGGGACCACGACATCCGGCGGAAATAAGATGTCAATGGAGACTTTCGGAAGGGATCCATAACTATCTGCTCCATTTGAAACTCGTAGTTATTCGAGGTGGCATCATTGAATCGCCGGTAGTACCGAAATATCCTTACAGTTCTGTCATCGGACGCAGTGACAAAGAATTTGTTCGCAGGGTCAAACACGATACCCTTAACCATTGACTGGTGAATATCATATCTCTTGATACGCTCGAAAGTAGCTCCATTCCAGATGATGATGGATCTGTCCAAACCAACACTGATGAGAAGCGTTCCGTCTGGCGACCAGCAAATATCCTGGACATCGTTATCGTGCGCAACCAATCTTTTTCTTACCGTCCAGTGCTCTAAGTCAGCCTCAGCCTCACCAAACTGCTTAGGTCGATTCTGCTCTTCATCTTTCTCCCAAATAAGCACAATTTTGTCATCAGAGGCAGAGGCAAGAAAACGTCCATCTGGAGAAAACTTGACGCACGTCACTACTCCATTGTGTCTGCTCATTGACGCTAGGGGTCTATCTAGATCATGCAGCGATTGATCTTCCATGCGGAGTTGGAGAGAGTTGAGATCCGACAGGGGTTCTTCTTTCTTATAACGGAGAATTGATGCCACATCCCAGATTTTCACTTTACCATCTAATCCGCCAGACGCCAATTTGGTTCCATCATGGTTAATACTAAGGGTATAGCACTCTATAGATCGGTGTTCGGCTAGTCATTAGTACATCAAGTCAAAAAAAAAAAAAACAAACAGCAATGGAAGAGAAACATACCTCTATGCCCAAGCCATGGTAGCTTTAATATGTGCATATTGTGGAACCAGGCAGAAGGCCACAAATGTGTAGAGCTTGCCGTTGTTGAAATATATGGAAGTCGCGGTGTAGACTAGTAGTAGTAGGTACAGCACCAAGAACTCCTCTACACAATACAACAAGAACACATCGGAAAACTAAGACCACAAGAAAATAAAAAAAATTCAGCCAATTCATGGCGATTTTTTTTTCTTGTCCAGCTGACAAGTACACTGCTTCTGAAGTTGTGTTGCTTCCGGGTATAAATTACTATTATTGAAAATACTATGCATTACCGTACATTTTACAAACCAAACTCAACTTTGATGGCGTTACCAAACTTCTCCAAGCCCATCTTCAAGTTATCCAATGGGACAGCAGCGTAAGTACCTCTAAAGAAAATGGTGTGTTTGTGCTCTTCACTTTCTGGAACAGCGGGTTGAGGTGGGTTGGTAATACCGCTGGATTTGAACCACGAACCGGGAACCATCACACACCCCATTTCAATACCCTTCTTGTACACCGCATCCTCCACTTTCAATGGGTCTTCACCAAACTCCTTGAACTTGGGGTGCTTGGAAGCGTCAAGCTTGACAATGAAGAACATACCAGCCACAGGGGGAATGATGTTGACCACTTCTTGAGGGAAGTGAGCGTACATGGCGTCAATAGCCACATCTCTCTTGTGAGTGTACTCAGCTCTCAAGCCAACCAACCAGTCAATGTAGCCGCTTTGGCCCCACTTTTGGAACAAACCGTTCAACAAGGATTGGGTGAAACCACTGGCGGTTTGAATCGACACCTCGTGCAATCTGATAAATTTTTCCAAGATCTTGTCCTGGGCAATGATCCAGCCGTATCTGGAGCCCGGGGCAATTGTCTTGGACACCGAATCCAATCTAATGACTCTGCCGTCGGTGTCCATAGAGAGGTAGGAAGGAACCAACGCTTTAATGAACTCTTCATGGCTGTGCACATGCTTGGCCTTTCTCTCCTCGATGTTTTTGGTGTATGGCTCCATTTGCAAGAAGTAGTATGGCTCGTCCTCCACGATGATGAAGTCGTGCTTCTGCGCCAACTTGTAGATGGCGCTTCTTCTCTTCTCGTCGATACAGGTGCCTGTAGGGTTCTGGCCGGTGCAGATAGTGTAGAATAACTTAGGCTTTGGACCGACCCAGTTGTCCAACATCTTCTCCAACTCCTCCGGAACAACACCAGAGTCGTCCATAGGAACGGGCACAGTGACCACGCCTTGGGCAATGGCGGTCTCCAAAGCAGACGAGAAGGAGTAGTCCTCCACCAAAATGGCGTCGCCTCTAGTGACAAATGTTCTCAAGGTAGCATCCCACGACTGGGTGTTGCCCACACTGGAAATGAGGCCCCAGTCCTCGTAGGGAGGGTTGTGGACGATCCGGGTGTGCTCCTTAAAGTAGTCGACCAACTCCGGCTGGCCCTCAGTGCGACCGTACTGCAACGATCTGGCCAATTCGATCATCGCTGGGTCGTTCTTGGCCTTGTTCTTGAAAACCTCGACCACGGTCTTGTCCTCGTCGGTAACCTGCGCGCCGATTCCGTTGGGGAAAGGAGCGGAAGGAGAGTCGCACGAGATCTTGTCGAATGGGAAATAGTCGGAAAGCGGCAAGCCACCAGCCAAGTACGTCAAGTCAGGCCGGTAGAAGTACTCCAACAAGCCCTTCAAGGGCGAAGGTGATCTGGATTTGGCTTCTTCGCTGAGGTGGTGGGACAAGTCCTTGGCAAAAGGCTTAGGCATGGTAGAATAAATAGGAGGGAGTGTGGTGGAGAAGAAAAATGTCCAGATGGAGTTGGAACATATTCCGCGCGCCGCCACATATATGTGCATCTATGAGTAATCCGGGCTCCGCACATAGAAAATTAGTGTAGGTGCGGGTCCGGTCCCGGGGAGTACGGCTCGGGTCAAAACAAATACGCGACAGGAAAGCGATCGTCCAGTGCCGAGAATGGAACCGGAGTGTATGGACCGATCATCTCGGGGCTTATTGTTTTGGGAACCAAGCGATAGGGAAAGGTGGCAATGGGGCCAGGTGGATTCCGCTTTCCTATAACCGTTGGGCAAAATGCCGTGCAGAAATGCGCACCGAGCACCATAGATAAGCCATGCATCGTACTCATAACCGGTAGTGTAGAGCGGGGCCGCAGCGGGGAATAACCGGAGCGGACCAAACGGTTGCGAGAACAGAATTTGGGCGAAGAAAGTTTGGGGAAACAACGGAGACGCGAAGGAGAAATAAAGGAGAAACAAAGAGGAAACAAAGGGGAAACAGAGAGGTGAAGCATGTTTGGACAAAGTCCGGCGGGCATATGAGTCAAGAAGGGGAAAAACCCACAGTGCGGCCCGCATCACCTACAATCGGTCATTACACCAAGAACGGAAATATGCCATTAAATAGATCGTACAAGCGCCTCGCGCACCACCACCTTGGCGGTGGCAGTGGTACGTGGGTTCTCAGCGCAACTGAGAAAAAGCCTCGAGCAACACAGACGACGGCGGCTCGTCGTTGCGGTTCTTGTCGAACACGTTCCAAAACCGCAAAGTCTCGTCTCCTGCGCCTGTGACGATGGTTTCGCCATCGGGCGACAACGAGAGGTAGAGCACCCTGTAGGTATGCCCAGTCAACTGTGCCACCTGCTGCATCGACGGGTACTTCCACACAATCACCTGGTTGCGGGAGTAGCCGTGCGTAGACACAAGCTCGTTGGAGTTCTTCGACCAGATCAAGTTGCACACCTGCGACCCGGTCTCGACGTTGTTAATGCGGGTGCCGGTGAGAGTGTTCCACACCTTGATGGTCTTGTCGGCCGTGCCGCCGCCGGAAGCCAAAATGCCACGCTGGTGCGGCAGCCATGCGATAGCCTTGACCGCGGCCGTGTGCTCCGAGAAATGGTGGAGCGGTTTCGGAGTGAGCCCGTCCCATACAAAAAGATTATTGTCGTTGCCGCCGCTGGCAAGCTTGTTCTCCTCCACGTTCCACTTGAGGCCGCAGATCTCCTGCTTGTGGCCATCAAAGCTGTTGATGTAGTGGCTTTGCACCCGCACGTCGCGATTATAGATGGTGCGGTCGCGCGAGCCGGAGGAGAGAATATGCTCGTTCCAGGCCAACGCGCTCACCCGGAGCTTGTGGCCGGTCATGGTGCGCACGCACTTGATTTTGGTGGCGTCCCAGATCTCCACCAAGCCTTTCAGGGTGCCGACGGCGAGGTGGGAGCCGGAGCCGATCCATGAGAGCGACGTGACCTTATCCTTGTTTTCGAGCACACAGAGGCGCTCCACCGACTGGGTCAGGCCGTCCCACAAGTATACGGAGTCGCTCAAGCCCACTGCCAACACGTCCTGCAGCCCCCAGTCCACCAAGTTGAGGTAGAAGTCGTCCGAGAGCTCGGGCGCGTCCAACACGCGGTACGGCACTTTGGAGATGGTGCGGGTCTTTTTCTGCGGGCTGAGCAAGAACCGTTGCAGGTCCAGCCGCACCGGCAGTAGCGAGAAGAGCTCTTGCAGCAAGTCGCGCAGCACCGGCCGCAGCTTGGTCGGCAGCTGGTATGTGAAGAGGTTGGCGCCGTGGCGCGGCGTGCCGCCACTGCCGCTGCTGGCGGGCCGCGGCGGCGTCACGCGCCCCGAGGGCACGGTGATGGTGGTGGGGAGCGCGTTAGCGGTGCGGGTGCCCGGCTTTTCCCTGGCGTCCGCCGGCGCCGGCGCCGGCCGCGTGAGCTCGGCGGCGGCCATGGGCACGTTGTCGCCAAAGAGCTCGGCCTTCAACACCAGCGAGAACGTGCGGTTGGCCTCCTGCTCCTTGCGGAGCTCGATCTCGTTGGCAGAGCGCTCGTCGCTGGCGGTGGAGCTGGAGCCGCGGCCAGCACGAAGCTCCGGCACCACCTCCTGCGTGGACAAGCTGAACGCGGCCTGGAGGTCCACGCCGGTGCGGTTGGGGATGTGTCTGTCGGAGAAGAGCGAGCGGCCGTTGGGGCGGCGGCGCGGCGACGACGAGGGGTAGGCGTAGGCGTCGCCGGGTTTGGGCGGCGAGAGGGCGCGGGTGGAGCGCGACGGCGACCGCGGCGTCTGTGTGGGGTGGCGGGCGGCGGGCGTGGGCGAGTTGGATCGGCTGGGCCGGCGTGGGGGTCCACTCATGGCGAGGCAGATGGGGTGGTGGTTGAGTGAAGTTTATTGAGTGGAGTGGATGGAGTGGAGGCGGAGAGAGGGTAGAGAGTGATTGGCGAGGGGGGAGCAAGAGGAGTAGCACAGAGTATGGATAGCAGAGGCAGCACTAGACCGCAAAGACGCCGATGGGTGGTGGGAGCGGGACGCTGAGGAGGTGCTGGAGGTTGGAGTGGATCAGATGCGGCGCACGTTTGTGGCTGGGAGTTGGGATCGCGGTACTGCATGCGGTGGGCAGAGCAGAGGAGGAGGAGGAGGAGGTGGTGGTGGTAATGGTGGTGGTGATGGTGGTGGTGATGGTGGTGGTGATGGTGGGAAAGAGGAGGGAGGTAAGAGAAGTGGAGCAGAGGCAGGGAAAATGTATATTGCTGGTTGGTTGTTTATGGATGAGAACGATAGAGGTGCGTTGGGGTGAGTAGCGCGGAGTGTATGGAGAGAGAGAGAGAGAGAGAGAGAGAGAGAGAGAGAGAGAGAGAGAGAGAGAGAGAGAGAGAGACTAATTCCTCTGATCAGATTCAACCCAATCCCGTGACTGTGCTCTATGGTATTAACTCGTATACCCCGATTACTCCTGGTGCTTACTGGTCCCGCAGGATTCTAGCGTGTCGCACACTAGTGACTCCGATCACAACCGACCAAACTCACAGGAACACTCATAGATACTCGGAAAACCCATAGATACTCATCGATACTCAGAAACCGCATCCGATCCGCAGTCTTGTGCATTCCATTCTCTATGTGCCAAGAGTGCTCCCTGGTGCATTGTCATGTTTCACTCTGGGAAGCGGAATGCGAAATTACACCCGTTCCACATACACACATTAACCCACAAAATAACCCATCGAAATGCTTCGTAGGAACTACAAGTCACCCGAGATGCCCACCGCTCGGCCAAAAGCAAATCAGACACCACTAGCTCCCCCTCTAGTAGCCATGCTCCACTCCACCCCAAAACCTCGGGGCGGCGGAGGTACGGGTGCGCACCTGCCTCGCGGGCGCGGCACGGGTGTGCTTCGGAGCCAATGAGCACCTTGCATTTTCACGTTACGCATACTGTAGGTAAAAAAAAGAGCCAGTCAACACCAGGTGTCGGAAAAGCCATCCTTTCATCAGCACAAAAGAACACACCCGTTCCCCGTTGCTCTTCCCCCATACCAGCGCTGCCTTTCTTTCCATTCTTCTCCCTCCAAATATTCATAGCATCATGTTCCGTTACATGCCCAAGAGAGTGGGTGCATTTGCGCCAATGAAAATGTCCGCCAGAACCAGCATAATCTCGGTGCATAGAGACACCAAAGAAGACAGCCAGCTGACTCCCTTCGAGTTCTCCGCCGAAAACTTGGCCAGAGCCAAGGAGATCATCGCCAAATATCCGTCCAACTACAAGAAAGGTGCGTGCATGCCTTTGTTGGACTTGGGCCAGCGCCAACTAGGCTTCACCTCCATCTCCGTGATGAACTACGTGGCCAAGATGTTGGACATGCCTCCAATGAGAGTGTACGAGGTGGCCACCTTCTACACTATGTACATGAGACACCCCATGGGTAAGTACAACATCCAGGTTTGCACCACCACACCATGTCAATTGTGTGGCTCTGACGGCGTGATGGAGGCCATCACCGACTTCTTGAAGGTCAAGCCGGGCCAGACCACCCCAGACAAGTTGTTCACGCTCCAGGAGGTGGAGTGCTTGGGTGCCTGTGTTAATGCGCCTATGATTGCCATCAACGACGACTTCCACGAGGACTTGACCCCAGCCAAGACCGTCGAGCTTTTGCAGCAATTGAAGGACGGTAAGACTTTGGAGAAGGCCGGTCCTGTTTCTGGCAGACACTCGTGTGAGCCATACAGCGGCCGTAAGGTGTTGAAGGCCGCCGAGCCCACCGACATTCGTAAGTTCACCAGAGCCGATTTGTAGGCCTAGGGGTTCTTGGCCGGTCACGGCACCATGCATCAGTAAATACGCTAATTATTATTCTGTATTCTGTGTAGAGAGGGATGGTGGGCCTGCAATTTGGCACTGCTTAATGGCGGTTCTGCAATGGGTCCGGCGCTTACATTGCTTCATAATGGGTTAGAGCTGGCTTGACGGTGGTTGGTCCAGTGGCTGGTGTGGTTGGTCCAGTGGTTAGTATGATCGGTGTGGTTAGTGTGGTTGTTCCAGTTGTTGGAGTGGTTGGTGTAGTTGGTGTGGTTAGCGTGAGGACCACCCCCAGGAAATCCACAGAGCTAGAATACATTGGAGATTTAGACAGTTTCTACGCAATCAAAAGTGGCCACTCATCGTACCCGGCGCATTTCTCCTACTCACCTACTGATGCAACCCACCACTTTTGCACACCGCATCACGCTCACGTGGTATGGTAGGATTGTTAGCGATGCCTCCACATAACCGGTGCGGAACCGGAGAACCACAGTTGCTCCGAGAAAACCTAACTAGGTTTCAGCGCTTTCTGGTCGTGACCAGTGGCTACGATCCTAAATCTCAGCCACCAGCAGAACCACAAGCAGTTGCGATGTGCTTTGTTTCTTCTCTTGCCACTATTCTTTTTTCTCCTTCTCAAATGAGCTTTTTTCTGTTATTCCCTCGCAGTGCGATCTCCGCAATCACATAACCAAAGAACACCAGCAATGCCCCCGCAAACCGCCAGGGCGAAAAATCTCGTAGTGAGTCAGTCATATGTAGCGATTCCCGTCACTTTGATTCATCAAGCAATCTCGCTAGCTCACGCTAGCCACTGTCAGGATGGCTTATCGGCTTATCGGTGTGTGTGCAAGAGTGACTAATCGAGGTCAAAAAAGAGACAAAAAAGAAGTGCCAAAAAACCTTCCTCATACCCCATATACCGTGGACTTTCTCTCATGAGCAAAAAATCATACAACATCGAGACCGAGTTGGTTTGGACCAAATCCACCGACCAGTACAACGCCAGCGTGGCGCCGTTGTACCAATCTGCCACTTTTAAGCAGGAGTCCTTGTCCAATATGGGCGAGTACGACTACACCCGTTCCGGCAACCCCACGAGAACGTTCTTGCAGAACCAGATGGCCACCATCATGAAGGCCAACCAGACATTTGCGGTGACCTCTGGCATGGGCTGTCTCGACGTGATTGTGCGTTTGCTCCAGCCAGGCGACGAGGTTATTGCCGGAGATGATTTGTACGGCGGAACCCACCGGTTGTTGACGTATATGAACAACAAGGGCGACTTGAAGGTGCACCACCATGACACCACCAACACCGAGTTGATCAAGTCCAAGATCACGCCTGCTATCAAGATGATTTTCTTGGAGTCTCCTACCAACCCATTGATGAAGGTGTGTGACGTCAAGGCCATCACCGACTACGCGCACTCGGTCAACCCCGACATGCTTGTGGTGTTCGACAACACCATGATGACGCCGTTGTTGATGACGCCGTTGGACTTGGGTGTGGATATCCAGTACGAGAGCGCCACCAAGTACTTGAATGGTCACCACGACATCATGGCCGGTATCATTGCTACACGTGATCCAGCGGTGGCGGAGCGGGTGTACTTTGTCATCAACTCCACTGGCTGCGGCTTGAGTCCATTTGACTCGTGGTTGTTGAGTAGAGGTTTGCGTACGCTCGCGGTGCGGGTGGAGAGACAGCAGCTGAACTGTGTCAAGATTGCCGATTTCTTGCAGAAGGCCGGATTCAAGGTGCGGTACGCCGGCCTCAAGTCACACCCCCAGTACGCGTTGCACCAGAGCCAGTGCTCCGGCGCCGGCGCGGTGTTGAGTTTTGAGACCGGCTCCATCAAGATGTCGGAGAAGATTGTGGAGGCCACGGAGATTTTCGGCATTGCCGTGTCGTTTGGATGCGTCAACTCGTTGATCTCCATGCCGTGCAAGATGTCGCATGCGTCCATTGATGCCAAGACGCGGGAGGAGAGAGATTTCCCCGAGGACTTGATCCGGTTGTGTATCGGCATTGAGAATGTCGACGACTTGATCGCCGACTTGACCCACGCGCTTGTGCAAAGTGGCGCGGTTAAAACCAACGACAAGCAACAATTGTTCAATGCGGTATCGCAGCCCAAGTTGTGATCACAGCGGTGCCGTCGCATACCCGGGTTCGCCCGTTCAGTTCTTCAACAGTTCAAGAAACATCGCCGCTTTCCAACAAGCGGCTCTATTATTCATTTAGTCGATTAAATATTAGGATTAGACGGTGTAGGGCAGGTGCGCCATGAGTGTGAGAAATGGTGTCAGAGCACCAGGTTCAGAACACCAGGTTCAGAACACAAGTGTAACGCAGTACCCATACGAACGAGTCAGTTTACAATAAAGACGGAAAGAGCAAAGTAACTATAAGAAATGATGACTAGAAACCCATTTTGTCGAGGTAGTGTGGGTCTGCCCTGTGAGTCTGCCTAGTGACTGTGCGAACGTGTGAGCATCACCAACGCAGTCTACTAATTACCAGTCAAGACATCCAGCAGAACACCAACCAAATAGTACAACGCCAATTGCACTATTCACCACCATCCTCCAACTACCTCACACCTCTTCTATCCTTCAGCCTCTCTTCCATTTCTCCCACCTCTCTTCCTTTTCTCCCACTCTTCCTCTGTTCGCCGTCGCCCGCACCCGGTGGAAGTGCACACACCCGGTGCGCACTTGACGCGAAACAAACCATACGCGTCTTTTCTCTCCACCACCTCTCCTCCCATGACTGAACAATACGGCGTCGTGCCCGGAACCTTGAAAGAAGCTCTCTCCAGAAGCACCTGCCACTTGTGGCACGGCAAAGGACTCCGTGTTCAAGTCACCAACTCCAAGGTCATCAATGAGTCCTCGGCCACCGAGAGAAGATACCGCTGTGTTCTCAGTGACGGCCGCTACTCGGTCCAAGGCTTGATCGACTCCCGCTGCAATGCGTACTTGGAGGCCAACGGCTTCACCCGCTACTCCATCATCACCATCAACCAGTACACCATCGCCAAGACCATGAAGCGCATTCTCCTCATTGCCGACGTGGCGGTGGACGTGCCCAAAGCGGAGCGCATCGCGTCCGACTTGACCAGTCTCGACCAGTACTTCGACCAGAACCCGGCGGAGGACATTGCCACCGGCGTGACCGCGGGCGCCACCCCGCAAACCACGCCCCAGCCGCAAAAGGCGCCCGGTGCCCCTGCAGCGGCCCCCGCCACGCGTGCGCCGGCGCCCGAGCGTCCCGTCAACCCCATTGAGTCGTTGTCGCCGTACCAGAACAACTGGACGATCAAGGGACGCGTTTCGTACAAGAGTGACGTTAGAACATGGTCCAACGCCAAAGGCGAGGGCAAATTGTTCAACGTGAACTTGTTGGACGAGAGCGACGAGATCCGCGCCACCGCCTTCAACGACATGGCAGACAAGTTCTACAACTTGTTGCAGGAGGGCAAGGTGTACTACGTGACGAAGGCGCGCATCCAGCAGGCCAAGCCCAAGTTCTCCCACTTGAGCCATCCGTACGAGTTGTCCTTGGACAAGGACACCGAGATCACCGAGTGTTTCGACACTGAGAACGTGCCTAAGGTCAACATGAACTTCACCAAGTTGAGCCTGGTCCAGACGGTGGAGAAGGACACCATCATCGACGTCATTGGTGTGATTCAGGCCGTTAACGACGTGTTCCAGATCACCGCCAAGGCCACGGGTAAGCCATTTGACAGAAGAAACATCACCATCGTCGACGACTCCAACTTTGCCATCGACTTGGGGTTGTGGAATGCCACTGCGGTAGACTTCAGTATCCCCGTGGGTTCTGTGATTGCTGTTAAGGGTGCCAAGGTTCAGGACTTTGGTGGCCGCTCCTTGAGTTTGACGCCTTCTGGTTCGCTCTTGAGCAACCCAGACATTCCTGAGGCCTACCAATTGAAGGGCTGGTACGACAGCCGAGGCTCGGCCGAGTCATTTCAGTCGTTGAAGTCTGAGTCTGGTCCTTCCCGAGACGCGATCAGCGAGAGAAAGACCATTGCTCTCGCAGAACAAGAGGGGTTGGGCACGAAGGAGAAGCCTGACTACTTCTCCATCAAGGCCACCATCAACTATATCAAGACGGATAACTTCTGCTATCCCGCTTGTAACAACGAGGTCAACACTGGAAGAGGCCCTTCGTCCTGTAACAGAAAGGTCATCCAAGAAAGTGATGGCTCCTGGAGATGTGAAAGATGTAACTTGACCTACTCGGAGCCTTTTTACAGATATATCTTGAACTGTTCTATCATGGACCACACCGGTCAGATCTGGGCCACCTTTTTTGATGAGGAAGGAAAGAAGTTGTTCCAAAAAACCGCCAGTGAGTTGATGCACTTGAAGCAATTGGAGGAGAACGATGACCACCTGTTCTTGGAAAGCGTTACTGCCGTCACGATGAAAGAGTTCAATTTCCGCTTGAGAGCCAGACAAGAGAGCTTCAATGGCAATATGAGAATCAGATACAATATCGTGTCGCTCTCGGACGTAGATTATAGTGCCGAATGTCAGCATTTGGCCAAGGAGTTGGAGTCTGTTCTTTAGGAAAGGTATGTAACAAGATAATTTTGTTTAATTTTGAAATTTTATGATTGATTCGATTCTGCTGTATATATACAAGCCTTATACATTATTATTATTACAATGTCGTGCTAACCGTGGCATGCGCTCTTCAAAAGAGTTGAACTCAAATGCCTTGTGTGTTATACTCAACCAACCCATTAACTGACAACCAAAACCCCTTCAATACATCATTGGCTGTCCTTCTGCCACGAGTAATCATTAACTTGTGCACGAAAAGTTCCAAGTCCTTTTCATTCACTTTGGATTTGAATTGGTCTGGAACTTCATTCAATGCCTCTTGCAACCAAGATTTGAATTGCACTGGATATTTGCCCACCAAACTGCGAAAAACCGAGTAATAGTTTTCAAGATTGGATCTTGGGGCCCTGATAAAGGATTCCAAGAGATTGTGCGTCACAACTTTACCCAAGCCCTGGTCGCAAAACAAAAAGGCGATCTTATCCTGATCTTCTTTTGTGCCCCGCTTCAAATTTATTACATTGCACCAAAATTTCAGGATAGATTTGATGATAAAAGATTCGTTTGCCCTCAACCCTTCGACAGCAAATTCAGCAATAGGTGAAGTAAAAATACTTGAGTGAATAATTAAAGACGGTTTCACCTCAATTGATTTTGAAAATAAGTTCATAGCACTCTTGATCATGTCTGGGTCTGTTTTTAGAAATTGAAGTTTCTCTGTGAACACTCTATGTATCAACTCTTCGAGTGTGCTGGGGTTCAATTCAGGATAACTGACACTCACAACACACTCTAATAAGCCAAACACATAAGGTACACCATTAGCATTTGAGATATTGTCCATGACCGAAATTGCATATCGAGCAGTAGTATCAATCCCGAAATCAAAAGGACCTCCCAACTTCTCTCCCAATCCAACACGAAAAATCATCGCACAGTTTTCAATCACTAGGGTCTTCTGGGTAAGAGGATAATATTGTAAAGAATACCTCTGAACTATCTGGAGAATCAATTGCTTGGTGTTAAGGGGATCTTTTTGCCAATAATCTTTATGAGCGAGCTCTTGCTCTACCGAAAGATTTTCGATTTCTTCATCAGATAATGCGCTGCCTTTACCGATATTGACAAGACATGAGAGTATAGATATCATGTATTCTTCTTCCACGTCGGTGAGGGACGTTCTCCCCGAATACATCATCAGCTCTCCTGCCTCTGAAATAGTAGAAATCATCCCATGAAGAATTTTACCGTGTTCCTCAACATTAGGTACTCTTCTCGCAATAGAGCTGTATGCACTGAACATTCTCAGTCTAATTAAGCTATCAATGGAAGAATTCTTGAGCATTTCGATGACAATTACTTCGAGATTAGGAAGAAATTGAACCAAGCTTAAACTGCATTCTTCACAAAGTCTCGTAGCAGTCTTTGAGGCAAGCAAAGAAAGGTTTGAGAAATCCGCCATCAAAATAGGAAAAAGCAAATCAAACACTTGCCCCAAATATATACTACCATCCGAATTCTTGAAGAAGAATTCATTAGACGCAAGGTACTGGATGAAAGTTGCATGAAAAAGTAGACTGACTGAGTTGTCAAGTGGCAAGTTTTTAAATACAGAGATAATTCCACTTTCGAAGATGGCTTTCGAGAAAGGCGCAAGAGCTTTCGCTTGAGACTCGTAGTACGTAGTATCCTCGTTAATTTTGCACAAGAGATATAATGTTGCTTCAGCGTCAGCGAGTAATCTATAGTCAGACTGTGCCATTTTGACTGTCTCAATTAGGGAAGTTGTCATCAAATCGTAAAATTCTGACTTTAAGAGGGAGTAAGCCACCAAGAAAAAGTCTGCCACGCTGCTTCTGTAAGAGTTAAATTCTGTTCTAATGGAGTTTAGTATCAGAGCATCAGGTACGTGTAGCTTCTTCCAATAGACCTGGGCAATTTCGTCAAAAATACGCCTTTTTTCGGCTTCAAAATGTTGTTCAAACTCGGGATCCTCTTTTGAGGCGAATACTTCCGACATCAAATCAGACGAGTCTTCATAGATTGAGGCGAACTCTTCCCAAAATACTAGCATTCTTTCGCTTATAAATTCATCCTCGAGGGGAATACCTGCAACAGAGGTCAATCTGTAAGCGATAGATAGAATATTCTGAGTACTTGGATCGAGGATAGACTTTGAAAGGCGAATTGCATTGAGTTGAAGAACAGTTAGTACTAAATCGACAAACGCATTCGTTTCTTCTTGGTGCTCTTCGTATTTATCCGTAAAAATAATTTTACTCATAAATCGAGAACCCCACTTGTCATCCTCGAACAAGCATGAGTATAGTCGCAGCTTGGTTTCTATACTTAGAAGCAGAGGATTGACGTCAAGAATGTCATTGAAGATAGCAATGCTCTGCTTAGCTCCCGAAAGCGCATCTAGATTATCCGGGTCAACGTCACCTTGCAAATGAATAAAGATGAACTCCACAAATCCAGAGATCAGAGAAGCCTCATATCTGGAGTCCCCAGTAATATTTGGGATGTAAGACATCCAGGTATTGAGTGTCTCCAACGATTGCAGGTCTAGCGATCGAGGAAGCTCTGCATGGTGCTTTAAATACCCAAGATATTCATAAATCACAACCATATAGGGAAATATCTTGTTCTGTATGGCTGAATGAAGAGGTACGCGAGCGCCATTGAGCTTAAGCACATCCTCCACAAGTACAGAGAGAAACACGAGGAGTAGGGCAATTGATACCGAATGCAACTGATACAACACAGATGCCAAAGTAGTAGGATCAGACGCGCTGGCTCCACTTAGCGCCTGGAGAAGATTCAATACGGGATTTGGGATCTCCGCATGCTTTTTGATGTAAATACAAGACAAATTTGACATAAGCTTACGCATAATAAACAAATTTGACTGAAGCAGAGACGTGTCGGATGCCAAGCAATGGATGTGATCATATATGGTAGAAAGTATAGGCTGGACCGCTTCCTCCGAAAGCTCTGAGGATTGGATGACCACAGATAAGGTTAAGGCACCGAAATACTGACAATTTCTTGAAGCATGCTTGAGAAGATAGGATGCGAGATTATAGCCTTGTGGAGATTTCTGGATTGACTGCAATTCCAGTTGGTATAGATGAACCAACGCGGGATCACTGGAAGTGTAGAGTTGCTCTACTTTCTGCAGAGTTAGTCAGGTCTTCTAATGGGCATATTTTGCTGACATACCTGTGCCACATCCTCGTAGGACATAGTTTTGGTTGAGAGTGAAAACGAGATACACGATCTTAACTAGTCGCGATTTGAACCAACACGACTCCTACCATCAAATAGTGCAAGATCTTCCAGCAGAACGGATATAGAGTCTCTGAACGGTCGGTAACCATTGCACGTAGCTAAAACGGTGGCAAATGTCTCCACCTGACACCTGCCTAGAAATACAACGTATGGCACAGGCAATATGTCTGTACTGCATACAGATGCTCTTGACGGCTAGTGCCGTTCTGGCGCAGCGTAAAGTGCAAATACGGCTGGTAGAACAGTTAGAACTGGTGCTGACTGTTGCCAGGCAATTATCCAATTTTTGGCAATAAATTTTTTTTAATCTGAGGGTAGCACTTGGGCTACATGATTTTGACGGGAGTAAAAGGCTGAATACAATTTAATACGGGTGCCGTATGTGATTTTCGCCATTCTTTTCAAATTTCTGTCAAATTGCACCATTTGACAGGTGTAGTCTCCACGTTTTTCTTCCCGACACAAAACACAGTTTAGACTTTCATACCATGCCTTTCAAAAATCCACACTATATCAAGCACCGCTAATATATAGTTTAATATCGTACATAGGAGGTTTCGTTCTGTTCAGGCCCCACCACTCCAGCAAACTCTGGCGCCTGAATTAACGATTACGTAAGCGCGCGCCCACTAGTCATGGGGCTTCATCAAGACCTCTCACACCACTATCTGCCTCTTTCCCTTTCCGCCCACAATGAATGTTGCACAGAGAAGAGTCAGCAGAGCTAACTGCAACAACTGTACGTGTTCGCCCGGCTTATTGTCGCGCACCAACAGACGCTCATCCATTATGGCCAAGAGAATCAACTTGAAGAGGAACCTATCCGGTTCGACCTCTCCCAACGGGTCCCGGAAGGGCTCTGTTTTCACGCTTGACGCCGCTTCCCTCTGTTTGCCAGAGAACAAGGAAGTCAACACTTGCGAGCGCTTGAAAGCGTTGCGTTTGAAGATGGCCGAACACGACTTGGCGGTTTACATTATCCCCAGTGAAGACCAGCACCAGAGTGAATACGTTTCGGCCAAGGATCAGAGAAGAAGCTTCATTTCCGGTTTTTCTGGAAGCGCCGGTATTGCCATCGTCACCCGTGATGTAACCTGTATGAATGATGAACCCGAAGGCTTGGCTACTTTGTCTACCGACGGCCGGTACTTCAACCAAGCATCCAACGAGTTGGACTTCAACTGGACGTTGTTGAAGCAGGGCGTTCCTGGCGAGCTTACCTGGCAGGCGTGGGCTGCCAGACAAGCAGCACAGTTGTCGTTAGATTCTGGTTCTCCCGTCAAGATTGGTGTTGACCCCAAGTTGATTAGTTTGCTGATTTCCGAGAGCATCAACAACGCGATCCAGGCGGAGATGAAAACCCATCCCGAAGCCAAAGTTCTGCTCGTACCTGTGAAGGCAAACTTGATTGACGAAATCTGGTCCAAGTTCGAAGAAACACCCGAAGAGCACGACAACATCATCAAGACATTAAGCATAAAGTATACTGGCGAGGAAGTTCTGGACAAGATTGCTCGCGTTGCCAGCATTATTGAATCGAAGAACGCTCATGGTTTGGTCGTAAGTGCCTTGGACGAGATTGCGTGGTTATTGAATTTGAGAGGTTGCGATATTGAATTCAACCCTGTTTTTTACAGTTACGCCATTGTCACCAAAGAGAAGAAAGTCACTCTTTTTGCTAACAACAAGAAGTTTAACACCGATGTTTCCCTGTTCTTGCTGGCCAACAATGTTGATGTGAAACCTTACGAAGACTTCTTCCCTGACCTCATTGCCACAACCTTGGAATTCAAACTCACCAACAAGAAAATGATCATCAACCCCGGATCCTCGTCGTGGGAAATTATCCGTCTGCTAGAATGTCCGTATGTCTCGGTTAACCCTTCGCTAATCGAAGACTTGAAGTCGATTAAGAACAAGGTGGAGTTAGATGGTGCCAAGAGAGCACACTTGAAAGATGGCCGCGCTCTCATTAATTTTTTTGCATGGTTGGAACGTGAAATTACTGTCAACTCTGAGCTTATTGATGAAGTTGAGGCTGATCACCAATTGTCCATGTTCAGAAGAGAGGAGGAAGACTTTGTCGGATTGTCATTTGATACCATCAGTGCCACCGGAGCTAACGGTGCTGTCATCCACTATAAACCTACCAAGGGAGCATGCTCTACTATTGATCCTTCGAAAATTTACCTTAATGACTCCGGATCCCAGTTTTTGGACGGTACTACCGACACAACCAGAACTGTGCATTTCGGCTCGCCCCAGCCTGAAGAGATCAGAAACTATACATTGGTCTTGAAGGGAAATATTGCATTGGGTAATTTGAAATTCCCAGAAAATACAACTGGAAACCAGATTGACTCTATTGCCAGACAGTTCTTGTGGCTGTACGGATTGGACTACGGTCATGGTACATCTCACGGTATCGGTGCTTTTCTCAATGTCCACGAGGGCCCGATTGGAATTGGTCCCAGAGCCACTAGTGCAAATCCATTGAAACCAGGCCATTTGATTTCTAACGAGCCAGGCTACTATGAAGATGGTGAATATGGTATCCGTATTGAAAATGTCATGTTCGTGAAGGAGACTGGACAAACCTACGGGGGTAAGAAGTTCATGGAATTCGAAACCATCACAAGAGTTCCTTTCTGCCGCCGATTGATTGATGTTTCTTTGTTGTCGCACGAGGAGAAGAAATGGATCAACGAATACCACAAAACCATTTGGGATGAATTGAGCTCTTCTTTTGTCAAGAATTCGTTTGAATTCATGTGGTTGAAGAGAGAAACTGCACCTTTGTGAAGATAACAGGGCTCCAAGTCTAGTTTAGGAACTAAATACGACAATGTGATGCTTTAATATCGGGAAGGCTTTTTGTAGGCAACTGTAATTTTTCTCTTGATTTATATATTTATGCAATTGTAGAATTGCAATTCTCTGCGATCAAGCAATGTCAATTCTGTAGCCGGTGCAGAGTCACAATTGCCTCGCCATAACCTTGCATTCTTGTTGCCATTGATAAGTGCATTTTTGTTGCCATTGATAAGTGCAATTTTATTGCCATCGACAATTGCATTTTAGTTGCCATTGCCAAACTCAAAATTTAATGTATGACCACCATATCTAATCGGTCACAGGTTCAGTTCGTGTGCACACTGTGAAGCGGAAGATAGTGAGTCAGGCACGGTCATGACAGTTCCCCACAAGATTCGGACCCGAATGTCCGGCGCCGCGCTCGGACTTCACATTGGACCAATCATGTGTGCACAGATTTTGCTTACAGTAACCGGCGTCCTGTATGCGGGCCACGATAGATTTCTAAGCTTTTTTTCTCAGGATAGACTCCTACTACAGTTATCTTGTTTTCATTCTTCCATAGAAAATATAGTTTCTAGACTACATTCATTCGATTCCAATCGGAAAAAAGTCATCAGCTCTCCCACTCATACATAGCGGATAGCTTTTACATCTTCCTTTACAGCATCTCAGATATATTTCGTTCCATACCGAAATGTTAAGAAGCCGCCTATTCCGACTGGCCAGCACATTTGTCAGACACGCTTCCCAACAGGGAAACAAGCGTTTCATGCAAACAATCCCCACCTCGTCTAAGAGAACCTCAGTCAATGTGGATTTTGGGCGCCTAAACTATAACCTTGAACCTACGATTGCTCCCGACAGCCGCCCCCAAGGAAACAGAAAATCCAGATGGGCTGCCCACGGACTAACCACCCCTTCCACCCCCACAACTCCCCGCGAGGAGCCAAAGAAAAGCACAGACGAGATCATTACCATTGCGCTGCCACCAATGCCGACCGTCAGAAAGTCTAGAGCCTCCCGGTTCAAAGCGGCTGCACCTACGGAGAAGAAAGTGGAGCAGGAAACTGTCAATACTGCCACTGCCAGTGTTACACCAAAACAGCCAAAGGAGGAGATTAAAGCTAAGAAGCCCAGAAGACAGTTGCGTCCGAGAAAAGCGTTAATTACGCTATCAGCTGGCGCTGTGGAACACCTCCAAGCATTGCTTGACCAACCGGAGCCAAAGCTCATCAGAATTGGCGTCCGTAACCGTGGATGCTCGGGTTTGACCTACCATTTAGAGTACGTTGACAAGCCAGGTAAGTTTGATGAGTTGGTGGAGCAGGATGGTGTGAAGGTGTTGATCGACTCCAAGGCACTTTTCTCCATTGTCGGTTCAGAAATGGACTGGCAAGATGACAAGCTTTCCTCTCGTTTCATCTTCAGAAACCCTAATTCTAAGGGAACCTGTGGATGTGGCGAGTCTTTCATGGTCTAGAACCGCAGCACTATTTATTTTAGCATTGGGAATACAACAGGTTACACTAGCAGAAATGTAAAAACGTCAGTAGCAACGAAGCTTGAGTACATTAGTTTTTGCGTACGAGACGCTTCTCTCCGGTTTTTATATGTAATGTGCTCGCCTATATAGTATTTTGCTTACACTTTGCCTACCAATCTGCCTTTGAGTGGATCGGAATATTGCCATGTAGCATTGTGAGATTTCGCATAGCAGAGCACAAATGGAAGAAAAACTCAACTATTGCTTATACAAGACCAACGATCAACACCCATCAGCTAACTTAATTCCAGCTTCCAGCCCTTCTACTGCTGAAGCGTACCAAAGGATATAATTTCCATTGCATCCCTTCATTCTTTCGAAACCGAAGGTAACTTCGGGAAGAGCTGCTATATACCGGAAACAAGTATAGTTGAGTGCGGACAAAGTCGCTTTTTGCACCCAATTTTGTACCTACTTGTGTGTCCACTGAAAATATGATTTTTAGCGTCGTTGCCCCCATTTTTTTGGTTTTGGCATCAGTAGTAGCCCATCCTTCTGTTCCAACTACAGAAAATCCTCCTGGAGTGTTTGCCGTGGCGGAGTTTCCACAAAGTGGATCGTCCCCAAACACCAAAGGTTATGTAGTGTTTACCAGCACCAATGGAGTTAGTGCTAATGTTCACGTGGACTTGGTTGGATTACCTACAGAAGGAGGTCCATTTACCTACCATATACACGAGCTTGCAGTTGGAGTTGATGGAAACTGTGATGCCACAGGTGCCATTTTCAACCCATATGGTTCAGCTAGTGAGTGTCCTCGAGATGATGCCTACGAGTGTGCGGTTGGAAATTTGGCGGGAAAACATGGAATTATCGACAGCACTTGCTATGAAACCGATTATGTGGATCCATTTCTCTCCTTGAACCCCACTTCGAACAACTTTGTGGTTGGCCGTGCTGTTGTGATCCATACTGCAGACCGTAGATCGTTGGCCTGTGCCACGATCCAGGTGGCTGGAGAAGATCAGTTGGCCAGAATCAGACTGTATGCCCTTGAGAGATTGAATGCCAAAGAGAATGAAACTGAATCGGAGGAATCGGATGAGGAATCGGAAGAAGCTGCAGAATTAGCCAACGAACCCTCCAGTAAGACAGAGCCTGCAACACCTCCAACTTTCATCACTACCGTGGAAGCTAAACCAGAACCTTCAAAGGCTAAGGTAGAAACCGTCACCGAAACAAAGACAGAAGTGATTACTACCACGGCAGATGGGAAAACCGAAACGATCACCACCACTGAAATTGCGAGCGCTAGTAAGGAAATTGCCACTGAAGTCAGCACTGAAGTGACTACTGAAGTGACCACTGAAGTCACGACTAAAGTCACTACTGACGTTACCACGGAGACTACCACTGAAACCACCACTGAGGTTGCTACTGAACTGACGACAGTGACACAAACACAGGAGCCCACAAAAGCAAGTACTGAAGAGATCAAGAGTACTTCGGTGCAAACAGGCACAGAAAAGAAAGCGAAGAGTGGTAAAAGAACCACAGCACCTGTAGAGCCAAAGATCGAGCCAACGCCAGAGCCAACTTCTGAGCTGAAGCCACCGAAGCCAACTCCAGAACCAAAACCAGTGCCAACTCCAGAGCCAAGTCCACCACTGAAGAATCTAGAGCCAACTTCAATGACAGAAGAAAAAACCACTCTTGAACCAACACCTGAGCCAAAACCCGAAACAACGGCAAAAGCAATTCCAGCTCCAGAAACTACCCATGAGCCAACCACCCAACCAAAGGCTCGGCCGACTGTTGAAACAATGTCTCAGCCGGTGTCAGTAGAGCCAACGACCGTGCCACAACCAGAAAAGATACCAAAGCCAAGTAAGTTAAAAACAAAAGGGGCCAGTTCCACCGTCTCTGAGCCCAGGCCATCAAGCGAATCGCATGAAACTCACAATAAGAACACCCGGCTCGAAACACCACTGAATGTTCTGGAACACGTGAACGCTACCTGGTCGCAGCTTTGGGGCAATGGATCGTATTCGGAGACTCCAAAGTCTTCAGGAGGACCCGGCGGTAATATAATACGAGCCAGTGTGGCTGTCGCCGTTGCGGCGGTGTTTGGGTACTTCGTCTGATCCCCCCAAATACTGTAGCTGAAAAATGTGACTTGTGCTCGCATATACAATAGCTAGTAACTATGTGATCTTTCTGCACTCAAAGTAGGTGGCGTCCATATTGTTAGGCAAGGAGCAGAAGTAGTCGAGACGTTGCATCTGCTTGAACAATTCGATCAGATTGTACTTCAACTTCAAGCACGTCTTGTTTCCCCGGGCATCGTTGGTGCAAATGATACTTTCATCAGCGTACTTCTCGCCATCGATTATAAACATGTTTTCGGGCGCCTGGGCGACAAATTGGGACACCGAATTGTTGGTCTCGCTGAGGGATTCCGCTGACAATACCCGAACTTGTGGCAACGAGTCATCTGTAGAAATTTGGTTCAATGTATGGGCTATATCTGATTCTTCGGTCGAAGTAGCCATGCGTGTATGTGAGCGTTGCTCAATTTGCGGAGATGCTGGAGCAGCAGTCGTCTTAGAAGTCCAGGAAGGCCAGGCCATAGTTGGTTCTAATCAGGGTGAGGATAGGGTTGGAACTGGGTGTGAATTGGGAGCAGAGCTGCAAAATAGAGACAGGAAAAAAACCAGCAAATATAGAACGTCTGGTAGACGACACCGAGCCTATGTTTAATTTCCGAATGAAAGCCCGTTGGACGTGGATGGTAATATTGGGGTAAAGTAGCAAGAGCGGAGGTAAGCTCCAACTGCCTGCAGGTCCAACCATTAATTTATTGGGGCTACACTTGTGTTGAATTTTTCAAAATATATTATCTCTCGCGAAAGGTAGATTTTAGTTAAAATAAATCAGTAATGGAATTTATGATTTTCAATTCTCTTGGGTGACGAAAACACCCGATGGGTTATATGAGTGCTCAGCATTCGTAGAAATGGGACAGCACAGGAAGCTATTAGAGAGGATGAACAGCGCATAAAGAGGATGAGAAGGAACATATAAGAGCTCAAAGACAAGTACAAATTGGAGCTTCCGATATTTTACAAACTATCGAGTGACATAGCTGAGAAACAGATATATACCATTGTAGCCTCATCATGGTTAGTAGTTTATGCAATAGGATCGAAACCTACCGATCTCAGCTTCTCATCTATAAGGCACTCATGCTAAAGACACAATTGCATCGATTCGTTCAAGCCCATAACGCACTGTTCATAATGAAGGAAACCGAGGAGTGACGCCTTGCCCGTATTATGTAGTCTGTTGATATCCTTACGCGGGAGGTCAGACTGACTCACTTCGGCGTAGAAATCGAGCACCTCATCGACCCACTTATATCTATAGTCGTACTTGAGAGAATTGGGAGCCTGCTGGTCCATGAGCAATATAGTGGAAAGCACTGACAGCTCTAAACGTGGCTGGGTCTCACGTATAAAGTCCGCATAGAAGTTGACTGGTCCACGGTCATCCTGGGCATTGCACGTGCTGTTGAACACAAAAGCAACGGTGTTTGCAAGTCGTGCAGCCATCTCAGGCTCTTCAAGTGAGGGAAGGCCTAGAACTTTGGCTCTTCTGATGTTGAAGTCGATCCGACAAAATTTGCGACGGATGAGTGCGCAATAGGTGTCACGGGCGGCTTTATTGCGGCCAATGAGATGTCGAAGGCGGAACATGTGACGATATGCGGCGATGTACATGGAATGACGGGGAAGAGATTGGAAATAGCTTGCGGAAGGAAGTATTGTGGCCAGCGTTAACGTAAGGCGGGGGCCTGTGGATGTATAATGAAGGGACATGGGATTCTATTAAATTTGATGTTTCATTGGATAGTAGCAGAGCCTAGAAGTGGTTCGTAGTGGAGGTAGTATTAGTATGGTAGTAGTGTGGTGATGAAGTGAGATCGCGCCAAATATTTCGCACCCGGTGGGACAAGAAATTACATATAGAAGGCCATTTGCTATCATTTTATTCATTTTTGCCTAATTTCGTGGAGAAAACGGCCAAATTTTCTCTTCTTGACTGACGAAGTTTCTGCTAAATTTACTAAAGGATCTGTCATATGTGATCGCAATGGGCTCGACTAGTATATAAGCAAGGCACACAAATTTCAATAATCCTCTCTCAATATATATGAGGGTGCGACTGTAACTTCATTTTCGCCTCTCAGCTGCTCTTTTCCTCTTACTCTTTACAACTCTTTCGTACACCATGTCCCTTGTTCTTGAAGATGCAGAAGACTCTTTTGGTTTATGCTACAGCATAGTTTCTGAAAAACCTTGCGACTCTCTTTTCTGCGTTCCTCGCTCTCGACTCTCCGTATGATTTACTCGTAACTTTATTGAAACCACTAACATAAGGTTACCTTTGACGTCAAGTTCAATGGCGTCTACCTTCCTCAGGAAAGCCAAGCTGCAATTATTCTTCAAAAATCGCTCAGCAATTCTTTATTGTGGCCAGCTTTGATGTTTACAGTAGTACCAGGACGAGAAAAGGCCAGCCTCAGTATTGATTTGATGTGCAGCCTATTTGGCGCCATTCTTCCCGATGTTGCGAATCTCCCAGTCGAAAGAATGGAAAAGCTACAGGTAACCTTGGAATACTGGACCTCGGCATCGCAGTGCTACTTCGAGAGTGTATACCGCCACTTCCAGTATCTCCTAGTGTCTCTTATCTTTAAGTTGGAGTACGACTATCCTTTTGTCTTCTCCTTCTACGGGAAACACTTGGTGCAGATCAACTACAGGAACTTAGTACAAGTGCACAAAGAGCTTGCGGCTCCACTTTCAGCAAAATTGCTGGTGCCTAGCGAATCGAAAAATCCCCCGAATTTGCCAGAACAAGTTTCTGCCAATTCAGTGAAATCGTATTCTGTTGTACGCGAGGAACCTGTTTCAACCTCTAACTCCGTTTGCGCGCCCCTGACAGTGTTTCTCAAGCTCCAGAAACACATCTTGCACGAATTCAACACATTGAACGTGATGAAAGAATGTGATTCTAACAGTCACCGCCGAAAACAGTGCAAAAACTCCTGGATAAAGTCAAAGTCTGGGTCCTTTAAAGGCTTGGTATTTTCTCCCAGTGTTCTAGAAGATTTGCACCTCGCGTAGGTTTCGCACATTTACCCATTTGTCCCAATGGGTAATATTTGTAAACACTCACAACTGCGCCATACTCTAGGTTTCATCTTAAACCCTCCCGTTTGCTTCTGCGCCAGCCTGCCTTTAACTTCACTAAGCGTAATTACGCCATTTGTCCCTTTTCCGCAAATAATCATTTTTGCTGTGATTAAATTTTTCGTTGATCTTCCCTATCAGTTTGTTATCCTAGACGTTGCACGTCCTCCATATATCGCTTCCCCACCGAAATCAAGTTTCTGACGACGTTGCCCCGCCATGTCTTTCTTCCAGAACTTCAACACCCACTCCTTGAGAACAACTAGAGGCTTCAAATTGAAGCCGGGCTCTCCAATATCCAGTCCACAACCTATATCAAACTCTGCACTTCCACCATTACCGCAGGTTAACCTTGGCGATCTAAAAGATGGGGAGAGCTTGCCTTACTCAACAATGAATGTATCCTCCAACATGGCCCAAGCGGTCACTTCGCACAAAGATATCAGAAGTTATGCTGAGCAAACTTTAGGCTCTGATAATGCCTTGATCAAAGCGGTTAAACTTCCCAAGGATGAGGACGTGAATGAATGGTTGGCAGTCCATGTGGTGGATTTCTATAACCAGATCAACATGTTATACGGAACCATTACTGAGTTCTGCTCTCCCAAATCCTGTCCAAGAATGATTGCTACCGAAGAATACGAGTACTTGTGGCAAGACACCAACCCTTCTGCAAACGGGTCTATTTCGCCGAAGAAGCCAGTGTCTTTGCCCGCATGTGAATATGTCGAGAACTTAATGAACTGGATCCAGAATTTCTTTGACAATGATAACATATTCCCTTCCAAAATTGGTGCTCCTTTTCCTCAGCAATTCCCCAATTTGGTCAGAACCATTTTTAAGAGACTCTTGCGAGTGTACGCCCACATCTACTGCCACCACTTCCACGAGATCTCAGAATTGGGCTTGCAGAGCCATCTCAATACCAGTTTAAAGCATTATGTTCTTTTCTCTAGGGAATTCGACTTGATCAGCAAGAAAGACTACGGGCCGTTGGAAGATTTGATACTTACGATGTTGAAATCTTAATTAGGCTTTATTTTGTATATTAGAAATTTTTACGGGTTTTCGATGCAACGTATTTTACACAAGCTCGAGCTTGGCAATAATACAGAGATGGTCTGAAGGATACTGTCCAGCCCTTGGCTGGCCTGAGGGTTCAGGGCCCATTTCCTCTGGCTTAGGCAATCTAACCAAACTCAAGAGCTTGACGTTGCACTTCTGCTCCAACTCTTCTAAAGTGTCAATTTTGTTTTCGAAAGATTCCTCTTTGTCCCATTCATCAACCACAAAAATATAATCAAGCAACCCTCTCCATGCATGAGCCCAATTAGAGAAGAATGGCTCGCGTCTATCGTTATCAAGTCCGGCATTTTCTTTATGCACCAAGTGGTACCCTACAGAGTATAGAGATATCGCACGCATGTCTAGGCTGTTGTGCAAATCTTCCATTTGGCGAACTTTCTGAAGAGCTTCCTCCGAAAAGACAAAGGTCTCTGGTACGGGGTTATCATCAAGTTCACTGGGGTTCTTTTCCTCTTGAGCACTTTTCTGTTCAGTACTTTCTTCATCTTCTTGTGACGTCTCTTTATTGTCTTCATTAGACTCACTGTTGTCTTGGGGTTCCTTGTTATTTTCCTCCTCCAGTTGCTTCTCCTTTGCTTTCTTCTTAGTCCAATCATGCGCCAACGACCGACCGATTACATTTTTGGCCCTATCAGTGTACCGTACTGGCTTGGCCGTCATCGAGAGATATGGTGTATCGAACGGTTGAGAATTGAAATCACCAGCAAAGAAACGATAGTATGATTTTCCACCACCATTCACAAGATTTAAAATTCTAGTGAACTCCTTCATCTGTTTCAACACAATGTATGATTGTCTGCTTCTTTCATAAGTTCCAAATGGGTGCCAAAATAGATGTGTTGTGCCTATTATTATACCTTCGCGAGATAAAGAGGGATTCTGGTCCATCACTGTCTGGCTAAATTTCAAATATACCATCAACCCCACGTTTAGAGTCGGGGTAGAATTCGGCACGAGTCCAGTATCTTCCTTATCGTAGTTGATATACAGTGAGTTCAGAAACATAAACTTATCTTGCTTGTAGAAAATCGCCACACCGTGATTCTTGGTTCCCGACCTGTAATACTGCGAAAGGTAGCCTAAACGAGACAACTCCAGTTTCCAAAAACTGTTATACTGAATAAAATCCAATTCTTGAAGGCAAAGAATGTCGCAATCATAGTGGCTGAATTCAGAAAGCAACACTTTTGACCGATTTCCCCATTTCAATGCTGAGCCATTAGTGGGAAAAAGAGTTCTTCTTATAAGCGCTTGAGCTAATACATTGTAAGACATGATAGTGATCGGAAGTCCGGAGCTTTGTACCTGACCTGGAATCGCAAGGAGAGGTCTCTTGATAAATCTGAGGGCCGGTGGTACTTTCTCGTTTTCCGGGTCTTCCCCATTTGCAATTTGTTCAGCTTGCAATCGAGCCTTCTTCTCTTCGCGGAGCCGTCTCTGTTCTGCAATGTACTCAGGAGTGAGCAACAGAGGATCCATTTTCCCCTTCTTGTCACCTTTTTTGGCCATTTGGCTTATGGTTTAACGAATGTAAGTAGCAGAATATCAAAAACGGCGAAGACCATCTCGCTTGTGCAGAGTAAGTCGCGCTTGCTAACTATCATCAATTCTCCAATAAAAAAAGAACATTCACTTTAGGTACGGGGTTCATAGATCACTCATTCGATTCATATTTTCAAATATTGACATGAATATTTATCGCTCAAGCCCCTTTACGCGGGTCTACGTATTTATTCAACTACCATTTCACACAACTGGATCAAAAAGTATGTGCACTCTCCAAGCTGCGCGATCCAACATATAGTTATCAAGACTTAACGTAAACACCTCCACAGACAGGAGAGAACAAAGCCTGGCAAAACCAATGACGACTCTCGAACCGCCAGGGATTTCCCAGGACTTGGAAACCGCTTCTCGCAAGAGAAGTTTCATGGTCAGCGTATGTTTTTGTTTCCATTTCACCTGAATTGCAGATCACGTACTAACTATATAGCTGGGTCAGTCTGCGGAGCAGTACATGTCACAGTTGCTAGCACAGAAACGACTAAGGATAGGTGACGAGGAGGAAGACTCCGAAGAGAGCGATGGCGAAGATGGCACGAACAACCGGGTTTCCAAGGCGGGATATATCAGGAAACTCACGCTAAGAAACTTTATGTGCCATGATTACTTTGAGCTTGATTTCGGGCCCCAGATGAATTTCATCATCGGCCGTAATGGTTCGGGAAAAAGTGCCATTTTGACTGGTATATCCATCGGGCTAGGGGCGAAGGCTACGGACACAAGCAGAGGTTCCTCTATCAAGAGTTTAATCAAGGATGGCAAATCTACCGCGCGGATCACAATCGAGATTTGTAATGACGGATACGACTCGTACGAGAAGGAAACTTACGGTAAAGTGATTATTGTTGAAAGAAAGCTCGCCCGCGAGGGTACCAACTCGTATAGCATCAAGAGCGAAAACGGTTCTGTGGTGTCGAACAAAAAGAAGACCCTTGACGACATTCTTCAAAAGTTCTTCATTATGGTCAACAATCCATTGTCTTTTCTTTCTCAGGATAAAGCAAGAGAGTTCATTGCTAGCAGTACCGAGCAGTCACGGTTCAATTACTTTAGTGAAGGCACGAACATCCAATCAATACTTCAGAACTACCAAGAGGCATCGCGAAATATCTTGAGCCTTCAGAATAGATCAGTGTCTGCCAAAAGCTATTACGAGGAAGCTTGCCAAAAGTATGCTGAAAGCGAAAGAGCGTACAAGAAGTACAAGCACTCACATACCCTCCGACAGCAATTGGAGAAGATCAACGGAAAGATTTTTTGGTACAACGTTGAAGTGTTGTCCCGAAGAATAGCTAAGAAGGAATCCGAAATTGCTGAGATGGAAGCCGAAACAAATACATTAGAAGCAAAGAAAGAGAGCAACAAAATTAGAATCCAATCAGACCTGGACGAGGCAAACATGCTAGAGAAGGAAAAAACGCTCCTTGAGCAGAAGCTAAATTCTCAATTACTAGATCTTTCCAAAGCCGAAGTTGAAAATTCGGAGGCTTCGAAACAAGTCCATGCTTATCGATCTGACTTGATCAACTACAAACGTGAAATTGAAGATCTTAGCAAATCGATCGAAAAGCATAAGGAAGAAATCATCTTGGAGCAAAGGAAAATCGATGAGGCCAATGGAGGTTCCAAAGAAAAAATGGCAGAGCGCTTGGATATGTTAAAAAAGAGGCAACAAAGTTTAGTTGCTAATCGCGATGAGCTTCAGGATCAATTGCATAAATCCGATACCCCTAGTTCGGAAATTGAAGCTCTCAACAGGGAACTCGAAGATCAGAGAGCTGCCAAAGCTGCCTTGAGACAGAAAATACTGAACTTCGAGCGGAACAAAAACAATAAATATGCCGCTTTTGGCCATAATATCGCCTTTCTTGTGCGTGATATTGAAAATGAAACGAAATGGCATTCTAAGCCTATTGGCCCTGTTGGTTGTTTTGTGAGCGTCAAAGAAGGCCATACGGAGTGGTCGGATCTCATAAATGCAACTCTACAAAAAACCTTGGATTCATTCGTTGTATGTGATGAACATGATCGCCGACTTTTGAATCAGTACATGAGAAACAAGAAAATTTTCAAGAACATTATTGTTCGTAAATTTGAGACATTTTCTTACAAGACATCAGTTCCCGAAGGTTGCAGAACTATTCTTGACACTTTGGATATTCACAATGAGGATGTGAAATTCACATTAATTGATTCGAGTGGAGTCGAAGAAATGGTAATATGCGACTCCATGGGTGAAGCCGAATCCATTACACGAAACAGAAATGTCAAGCATGCTTTCTGCCTCAAGGATCGTAAATCAGGTGTGAGAGTTTCAAGAAGAGATGGGCAATTGAGTAGAGATCCAATATTCTATTCGAGCGACCTTCGCAGATTAGCAGGTCGCGAATTGAGCCAAGATTTCGAAGGAGAGATGCGAGAAATCAATAGCGAAGAGACTAGAATCCAACAAAAGAGAGATAGATTGAGAGCCGAAGAACGCGAGAAGAAATTGAATATCCAGCGTGACCTAGAAGAAAAGAAGAGCTTTTTGAAGGAAATCAACAATCAAATATTCAACTTGGAAAGAGTACTACTGGAAGAGGGTGACTACGGAAGGATTGACAGTCTCAAGGAGCAGATTGTGAACTATGAAAACCAAATCAAGACGCGAGAAGGTATGTCGATGGAATTGTTGCAGAATTTGAATGAGTCTAAAAAACATCTCAAAGAGATGAGCGAGCGATTACAAGCGTTGAATCTTGAAAAACAGAAGATTGTGGATGAAATCACAAACATGGAGAATGACATCAATAAGCGTACACAAAATATGCAACTTCTCGAAGCTGAGATAGAGGGATACAGTCGAAAGCAGCAAGAAATTTCTGTTGAAATTTCAACCAAAAATAGCAAGAAAGAAAATGATGAAAGAAAGTATAACGAATTGAAGCTGGCCGCAGAAGAGCATTGTCGAAGAGATGAGGTCGTTATTGGAGAGTCTGATACAACTGAATCGATCACGAATGAGTTCAAGTCAATTCAGCAGGCGATTGAGGAAGCGGAGAAAAATACGCACAAAACCTTTGAAGAAATCCAAAACGAAGTTTTACAAAGTAAGGAGCTCAAGGACAAATGCGAGACAAGTGTCACGGATTTAGACAATGCTAGAGTCACATTGGAAAATGATTTGAACTCCAGATTCGATAATTTGAACATAACGATCAAAGAAAAACTCACTAGGGCCAAGCTGTCGTTCGAACAATGTTTGGCACTTAGAGGTTTCAAGGGAAAATTGGAATTTGACTTTGGCAAGAAGCGCGTGATTACCGAAGTGCAAACCAAGGATGACAAAGACTCCAGAGCAGTTCTGTCATTATCCGGAGGCGAGAAGTCATTCACGCAGATTGCGTTTTTGCTCAGTATCTGGAAGGTGATGAGACCACGGATCTGTGGGTTGGACGAGTTTGATGTTTTCATGGATTCTGTGAACCGGACCATAGCCATTCGCCTATTGATCCACGAGTTGCAGAATTCAAGTGCGCAATCGATCTTTATTACCCCGCAAGATATTGCAGTGGTGGGAGACTTGAAGGATCAAGACGATGTGAGAATCCATCGCATCAAGGCCCCAAGAAACGACTAAAGGATCTATGTAGGGGAAGATATGCATATATGTACAGGAGGAAAGATGTAGACGGACTAGAGGTCCATGGAAGGAATGGGCACCACGTTGTTTGCGCTGATGCCAAGCAGTTGCAACCGTGCGAATGTCTGCCGATCTACCGTAGTTTTTGGCGACTTTTCAGCACGCCACGATGCGAGAGCCGTCTCGACGTCGCGTTTGTTGACAAATGGGGACGCAAGAAGCGCAGAAAGGTATGACAGTCGACATGAAACAGGGAGAGGGCGGTTGGAGGTGATACTGAGGGCAAGCAAATAGCTCTGGGACAAAACATCTGCTGCGTGGGATAACAGACTGGTCGAAGCAGTTACCAGCAGGTTCCTGGCCAGATCAAAGCGGACGCGCAACGCCCGGAACAAACAGTCAAAGTCCTCCATGCCAGCAAAGAGCACCATGCGGTTCATTTGGGGATACAAGTCTGGGGTCTTGGACAACACCACCCACGCCTCCTCAACGCAGCCGAGGTCACAGAGACACGCCACCACAAACCGGTGCAACGTGTGGTGATGGCACGATACAAACGCCAAGAGACGATCGACCACCGAGTGCTTCTCGGCCACCAACTTGCGGATTTGTGCCCGGAGAAGCGCGCGGAAGTACGGCAAGTCTGCCACTCGGAACGTGCCGTCCAAGATGGCCCAATAGGGTCCGCGAGGGATGGTGTAGTTGTTGTACACTACCTTGGGGTCGAAGATAAAGGAGCCGTCGCGAGAGCAGGCGCGGGTGTCGTTGCTGGGGCGGTTGTAGGAAATGTTGCTCTGGCGCCGCTTAAAGTTTCGGTGGCTGGCGTACTTGAGAGAGTGGAGGGCGTCTTTGGGGTCTCTGTAGTGGCCGTTGCCCCTGTACTTGAATGCAAGGTCCACAAACCTGTCCAACGCGTACTCCATGTCGCCCGCCTTGGCCAGCGCCTCCACTGCGGCGATGCACAAGGTCTCGTACGCACTGCGATGGCCCAAGTTGGAGTAGAAGCGCTTGAAGTACGCACGCACGCCGTCAACTGCAGCGCTGTTTCCCGCGTGCACAAACACCACCGCCAAGTGCTCTAGCGCCGTCGGGAGCAAGAGGAACGGCACGTGGGCAAGCGGTTCTTGCTGGGCCGCGGGAGAGATGACTTCGTGGTACACAAGTGAGGCAGCGGCGTGGTGTCCTGCAGCGGCAGCGCTGGACGCCAAGAGCGACCAGAACTGGTTGGAGAGCGCGTAGTGGGAGGCGTTGTCCTGGTACAAGATGTGCACTAGCGATGTGGCGGCATTGAGGTTGTTGTGGGCTAGAAGGTGGAACAAGTACTGCTCCACTAGCGGCGGCGGGAGACGCGAGCTGACGTGACGGGCAACGTGCTCGAACACGCTCTTCTCGGAACCGGAGGAAAGTAACGATTTGAGTTGCGAGCTGGGGGAGGCACCAGTCGCCAGGTTCGCTGAAGAAAGACAGCGGAAGATGGGCCGGGGTAGACCACACCCCGCGGTGAAAGCCCGTCGGAGCATGGATGGGAAGTGGTGAAGGGGAATTATCAGCCAGACCTCGATCCTAAGAAAAAATGCTAGGTACAAGTTATGGGCTAGTTATGAGCTGGGTATTAGTGGTAGTAGAAGCGTGGGTGCGACTGTGAGGTGCGAACCGTGTAGTGAAGGGTATGGCACAGGTGGGCCGGTGGTATGCAGTACGGTGTGGTGGCCAGTGGTTGGCTCTCGATTACACCCCCGGCTGGGGCCCAAAAATGCAGCTATCAAAAGAATGTCCTTGGGCCATCAGCGATAAGAGCGTGCCACAAAACCCACCGGCAGCTAAAAAATAATCGTACAACAGGCAAACTACCCCCTCCTGTGCCCAACACACCATCTCGGCCTCACAGTGCGAAGTGCAAATCTTCAGCCGCGACCGTTTCTCTCTCCACCTACCGCCTCATTTCCCCCATGAACAGAATCGGAGTTGCCGCCAGGTATGCGCCGCGCCGCATGGCGCCCACGCTCCGTGCCGGGCTCGGAGTCCGCTACAACTCCACCGCGTCGGAAATCAAGTCCACCTTGACCAACTTTGATGAAACCGCCTCCACCGTCCACACCACCATGACCTCGGACCAGATGGGCTACTTGCACTCGATCGGGCTCGCGGACGGGTACGGTCCCACCGCGTTGGTCGAGCAAATGCTCGAGGCCACGCACGTGTACACCGGGTTGCCGTGGTGGGGAACCATTGTCGTGGGCACAGTGTTAGCGCGGACATTGATGTTCCCGCTCTACGTCAAGTCGTCGGCCAACATGGCCAAGATGTCGAAGGTCAAGCCGCAGTTGGACAAGCTCATGAACGACATCAAGTCCGGCGACAACGAGGACCGCATGTTGGCGATGCGTGAGCGCAGCAAGCTCTACAAGGACCACGGCATCAAGACCGCACACTCGTTGTTGCCCATGGCGCAGTTGCCGGTCGCGTACGGCTTTTTCCAGGCCACCCGTAAGATGGCTGCGTTTCCGGTCGAGGGTTTCGACTCCCAGGGTGCATACTGGTTCCCAGACTTGACCCAGGTCGACCCATACTTGGGGTTGCAGGTATTGACCGCGGTGGTGGTCACGGGAATGATGCGTGCGGGCGGTGAGACCGGTGCCCAGAGCATGAACCCGATGCTCAAAAAGGTCATGACCTGGTTGCCTTTCGCCTCCATCTTGATTACCCAGAGCATGTCGTCGGCGGTGGTGCTTTACTTCGCCGCCAACGCCGTGTTCTCGCTTGTGCAGTCGTTGGTGTTGAAGAACAAGCATTTTAGAAAGTTTGCCGGCATCCCTGCCATCGAGCCTCCCGTGGTGGTGCCTGGTGCGCGTCCGCCGCCAGCCACTTTTGGCGAGTGGTGGAACGACTTTAACTCCAGAATGAAGGAGCAGAGCCACCAGAAAATGGCCAAGACCAACAAGCAGTTGGAGGCCATTGACAAGAGACGTGATGCCGCCACCGAGGGTTTCATCAAGAGACACTGATTGTACATAGTTAACGCACATGTGTGTGCCACGGGCGATGGTTGTAGGTCTCTCTCTTTTTTTTTTTTTTTTTTTTTTTTTCGTCATTACCCATTTGCTCAACGGGTGAAAGGTAGATGCGGTTGTAGCATGGCTCCGTATTTATCCATCCTTGCAAAGGAACTGCTCTTACTGCCGGTTGTCTCGGTTGGTCCTCCTGTTGGTCAACCACTTACCAGCAACTCACCTACTACTTGCCACCTGCTACATCTCCGTCCGAATATAATATATATTATAAATTATCTTCACGCAGCTAATGCAACTTCTTCATCTTGAAATACAGCTTCGTAGTTCTCAATCAACCTCTCAAGTCCATAGTTAATCATACCAAAGTTTGTCACAACCGACTCCAAGCTGCTGGACTCGGTCAACGCGGGCCCAATCACAGTCGCCAAGTTCGATGCCGTCATCTTATTGTGCTCCTTGGCCGCATTGACCTTGCTCAAGTGCGACAAAAGACACTTGAATGTCTCATAGTTCACCGTAGGAAGCTTGGCCACAATGTCCTTGTATGTCTGGGGATCAAAAGGTGCAGGGTTTACATCTTGACGAGCCTGGCCCAATCCATAGAACAATTCAATCACTTCGTCCGTCAATAACGCTTCAGGAAGCTCTCTGAAGTACAATTTGACACAACTCGTCAAGGAATGAACATCAACCGATCTCAGAGTCAAATTGAGGGATCCAATCGTGTCAATCTCATTCTTGAGGTTAGCAAGCTCCGAAATCAGAGTACTGATACGATAAATACCAACATCCTTTAATCCCTCTGCCTCAATAGCTTCATAAATTTGTCTGAGGAAATTAGGAGACGTACTTTCAGTACGTGAACAAACTAACTCCAAAGGAATACCAAAAGTAGTGAAATCATGGTTGGCCTTGGAGCTAATTTGTCTCGAATAAAACCAGTGCTTATTAGCAAAGCTCAACTTGTTCAACCAATCTTTCGAATCAGCATCTGTAGGCGCTTGGAATACAACAGCACCACTACCGTATTCAGAGTCGATTTTGAAGCAATTTGGCAAAGCGTAAACGGGGAAAATTTTCTTGTCCTTCAATTGGATGACAGCAGCAGGTTTCAGCTTCAGCTCAATTACAGTTGCTGGATCTGGAAGTTCTTGGAACTGAACAACCCTCTCAGTAGCAGAAGAGCTCACTCCAAATGATCTGGATTTCGAAAATAATCCGCTTATCTTGAAACGAGATGTTGAGTTAGTCTTGTAATTAATGGACTGTCTCCTCAACGTATTGGCTGACGTCTTCCGACTGAGCAGCGCATGACTTGGGCCAGGTGTTAAGTCTGTTTGCGTTCTCATATCCCTCATTGTTCTCTTCCGGCTTTCCGTAGCCAAAATATTATGCTGCGACTGGATGATTGCCCTAAAATGGTATCGGTTAGTGCGGTCCTGAGCGATTGACTGCTTCAAGTCGAAGACCAGAGGAACAATGGTATGGTCAAGTCTCAACAAAAAATCAAACTCTCTTGTTTCAACGACAGGATCTTTGCTCTCATCAACATCCTCAATGCTTAATTCCCTGATGATTTTAAAGATTAAATATCTCTTATTGAAGTTGATTTTGGTCCGGTGATAGGATGGGCACTTGTTGATTGTCATTAAATTTTCAATGATCCATCCAAAACAAGGAAGAAGAGACTCGTGTGGTAGGAGCAAGTCATCATGCGTCACGTTCGTGGGAAGCAACGAGTCAACGCTTATGTTCGAAGAAGCAGTTGCGGCTTCATTCCGGCAAAGTGACTGGGAAGCCATAACCCATAAGTCAGAAAAGTACCGACTCTGCGGTGAATAAACAGTATTAGTGATAGCTGTTTCTATGCAAGAAGGTATCTCCTTTTGGTCACCCTCAAAAACGAACTGGCTTTCACTCATTTTAAGCTTAGAGATCTTCAACATTAAAATCAATGTTTTCATACGTTCAAGTCTTTCGTCCATCGTTATTTGGGGATCACACAACTGCAACAAAAGATAACTTCTGAATTTGAAATAAATTTTGAATAACATTCTGAACGCCAAAGGTAATTTTCCAAGAACGAGATCTTTCCTCGACAGATCAAAGAGTGTTTCGAAGAATGAAAATACATTAGAAATAGTCATATGCTCGTCTGAGGTGTTGCTCTTTTGCGTGTCAAAATTAAGAAGCGAGTAGTTCTGGAACAGATTCTCCAAAATCTTGAAAGTTTGAAACCAACTTTCAGGTGTGATACCCTTATAAAATACGGATAACATTTTGTTGAACTTGCTCAAAAACTTTTCAATCTTGTGAATATTCTTTGAGCCAGGTAAGTTTCTGTTGATGGGAACCTCATTAATGGAACTTGCAATTTTCAACTCATTGGAGAAAAATTCTTCGGATTTCAGAAGCTCAGAAGGTCTATAGCACTTCTTCAAAAAGGTTTTCTTCAACCTCTTATAATAGTTAACGAGGCTCTCAAATGACCTCTCCAAATCCTTGCTGATTTTTGTGTAATTGTACCATTGTAAAATTTCGTTGCTGTAAAGCTTCAACAACTTGATCATTATTCTCTTGTTCTTCAAATCGTTGAAAAAATTGGCAAAGAAATTATTAATAAGAACAATCAACACTTTGAGAATATTAATCTGGATTTTGAGCAATAGCTCATAGTTCACGTCGCCTAGTTCGGACAATTTTGCTTGGTCGTCAGCGTCCCAATTAGGGAAATTACCGAATGTCATAGGATCAAAATTTCCTTCCCTCATAAGATGTTGCTTCTTCATCACCGAGATAACAGCATTACCAGAATGCACGAATCTGTGAGCCAATTTTTCCAAAAGTTCTCTTGTTGTCAAGAAAGAACTGTAAGTCAACATGAAGACAAATCTATACTCAGTAAGATCAATGTGATAATTTGCGTCGAAATACTTGAAGTCAACCAATAGCAAATCTATCAATTTGTCCATTGTTGCAAAGCGGGGCACGTATCTGGGGGAATTCGATAATTGATTACCAGTTGAGTTGACAGACACTAATCCAAAGCTGCTATGCTTGCGGTCCATAACTGCTTGCGGAAGCTCACCGCTATCCGAAATAGTGAAATTATTAAACTTTTCCGAGTTAAGAATGTCATCCACGTCGATTCCAAGACCATCGTCTGTGTTATCCTCGTCATCTGAGTTTGGTTCTGAGAATGACGCATCAAATTCGTTTATGAAATCATCCACACGAAGGGTTAAATCATTATCCACGACAATATTGTGCTTCTCGTCTATATCGCCATCCGAGGGATTGAGGAGCAAGTCTTCGTACTTCAGCAAACTAATCATGAAGTTGTTGTTGTTAAACTGAGGAAGCCTGTCTTCCGGCAGAGCATTCTCATTCATCAGTTTAGGCAAACCATGAAGTGAGTCTGACGCATCAGCCGAGTCCACAGTACTTACACCTGAGTCCAATGAGTGAATTGAGACCGAGCTGTTTCCTGCAAGTTTAAGCTTGTGGATTTTGGGGATGGCCGCCTCTTCCAGAAGCTTGAGGTAAGCCTCAGGTAAGCATGGTTCGCATTCCAACGAGTGCTTCATAATTGTGTCCAAGTTGATTGACTCACAATTATAATCGACCAAGCGAAGGAGAATTTTATATGTCTCGGGGTTTACCTTGCTGCTAATATGAGTCGTTTGGCTTTCCGGCTTTAATGAAGTGGGAACGCCCTTGTCGGCATCCTTGTTAACACCGAGATAAAGTACTTGATTAAGACTCTCGTTGGAAAACACAAAGCCCATGGAGTCGTAGCGTCTCAAAACGTCCTGGTTGTACTGAATGACCTCGTCCGAGTTGTACAAGCCATTGAAGTAGTCATCCCAGCGCTCGAACGAGAAGTTTACCTTTTTCCAGATATTCTCGAGCTCTGTGAAATTAGAGGCGGGAGTATTGTTGATGAGCAAGTCACCAAAGTAAGGGATAACCTTCTCCTTAGGGTAGATTTTGCCCAAGCCGCGAGGAACCATGATGTGATATGATTCTTTTGGTGCCAGCGACATTTCCGACTCCTTGTACGGCAGGGGATGGTTGGTGCTATTGTTTGTCAAATGGCGGCGGTCGAGCTCAAAGAGGACAGGAGCCCAGTCGTTTTTCAAGAGCTTCACGTAGTCGGGGGAGACACAGGCCCATACGGAAGTGAGACGGAGGATGGGCTGTGAGAGGATGATGGAGGAGATGCCCAACCACGAGGACATATTGCCCAACTTGTCGAGGGTGCAACCGAGATCAATCCATTTTTCGAGAATACGGGCACGGTCACGAGCAGCCGCGGTGGGGTTTTCAATGAACAAGTGGTGCACGAGCAAGCGCGACAAGTAGTGGATGTGGGAGTCGTTGTTGAAGATGAGAGGGTTCTTCGTGTAGAACAGCATGTTGTCGGTGGGCAAGTCTGCGATAGAGGAGCCCAACAACAAGGACTTGTCGGAGCTGGCATTCCACTTTGCGAAAAACTGGGCGTCGATTTCGGAGACGGTAGCGGCGAGCTCGAAGATGTTGGTGTGATTAATGAAGGTGTCGGAGTTCAAGGCCAATGTCGGGGCCTGGGTGTTGAAGCCGGCGATGGCGGCGTCGACGGAGTTCAACAACTTGAGGAGCTCGTGCTGCTGGGCGAGCATCTTGTTTTTGAACTCGGCAATCAACTCGAGTGACAGGGGCGAGCCCTTGGACATGAACAACTCGATGATCTTCAACACCTGGGGCGCCACGTCGTACTTCAAAAGGTAGCCGCCAAAGCTGTGGGCCACGTGGTCTAGCAACGCCACCACGCGCACAGCCACGGCGTCGGCGTCGGCCGCGGCGCCAAAGTCGCCGTCCAAGATGTGGGCCAACAACGCGTGGAGCGCGGCCAACACGGCGCCGAACTTGGGGAGCATGGGCAACACGCACCGGAGCTGGCGCACCGCGGCCGCATACGCGTCGTCGGCGGCAAAGAGGTAGAAGTGCACAAGCGCCTCCACCGGCGACCCGGGGAGAAACGACTGCAGCGCCGCGTCGTACTGCAACCCGGGGTACGGCACCTGGGGCGAGAAGTAGGTTATGGAGGGGCATGGCGGCTCGGCCGCAGGCGCGGCGGCGGCGTGCGGCGTCGCGTCGGGCGCCACCATCGTCGACGCCGACGTGGGCGCGGTGGAGTCGGCGCTGGCGATGCTTTGCAGGTATGCCGGCTTCGGGGCGTGGGCGCCGCCAGCGTCGGAAAACGCGGCCGTGAGCGCGTCGTCGGCCGGCGCAGCGGCGGCCACGCGGAACAGGCGGGCGTTCAACTGCTGCGGCGCTCGGTACACGTACAAGTGGGAGCCGCGGAGCTCCACGCGGTAGAGCCGGAGCGTGGCGTCGGACACGTCGTTGGCGGTGGCGGCGTTCATCACGGCGTTCATCCACAGGTGCTTGACGCACGTGAGGTCGTGGTCGGCGCGGGCAAGGGCGCGGACGTGGGCGTGGGCGTTGGGGTCGGCCGACACCACCAGCTGGAGATCGGACATGGTGGCGGTGTCGTGGCCGCGGTCCAGGGCCGTGACCATGGACCGGCGCTTGCTGTTTTTACTCCATATTTTTCTCATGGAGCGGCGTGCGGTGCGGAAGGCGGAAGCAACGGGAGAAGCAAGCGGGCTTCGGCAAGAGGAGGGAGGCGAGGACCGGGCGGGTTGGGTTGGCGGTCTGAGGGGTTGGCAGTGGGGGTCGGCAGTGGGGGCGGCAGTCGTGCGGCAGGCGGGGCGGCGGTCGTGGGGTTGGCAGTCGGCAGAGAGAGCAGCGGGCGGTCTGCGATTGCGTCTGGGTGGGTGTGGGACCGGCGGAGAGAGTGTTGGGTGCGGTTTGCGGTGCGGGCGATGTTTCTGAAATTGTCACCCAGAAACGCGACTACGATGTACTCCGCAACAATGCGCACAATATATAGGCCTGGTTAGAAGCTGGTGGCCGGAGGAGAGGAGGGACGGGTGTGCGGTGGCAGCGGCGGTTGCGGCGGCGAGAGGGGGCCATACCGCCGCCCCGTGGTGCTGCTACGTCCCACCACCGTGGTTTCGCCTCGTAATGTGGTGCGTGTGCCCCGCTGGTGCCGCCGTGGTGCGGGCGAGGTGTGTAGGCGCAGGTTTATGCGCCAGCCTGCCTCTGCGCCCGGGGCCAGGTGGCTGCCGGCGCCGGTTGGAAACGCTTCCTTCGGCCCCACCGCTTTGGCCCCGGCTCGCGGTGGGACGTGGGGAAATGCCGCCGGTGCTGTTGGGCCAAGTATGCTGTCGCTTCGGTGCGCGCACATGCGGTGGGCCCTGCCCTTAGACGAGCGCGCCAATTGCGCCTGCCGGCTAATTGCTTCGTCTAAGGGTTCAGGGTGGAGACGGCACGGCACCGGCCACGAGTGGCGACGCGACGGCACGGGTGTAGGGACAAGTGTGAAATCGAAGCGACCACGTGAGGCCGGCTCGCCTGCTACAGCCTCGTTGGTCTCGGTGGGCACCTGGGTCCGGCTGTGCCTGGCCGCGCGTCTGCCGGAGACTCTTTTCGGGCGAATTAGCGCACGGCAGATTTACGACCAGGGCCCGGATCGCGCGATAAGCAGGGCGCGCTTGGCAGGTGCGCGGTAGACTGCTGCGCCGTAGACTGCTACGCAGTTGTGCCGTAGACTGCTACGCAGTTGTGCCGTAGACTGCTACGCAATTCGGGTTCGCAGTTGTGTCCGAGACTGCTGCAATTGTGTTCGAGACTGCTGCTGGGTGGGCTGGATGGTGGCTGGTGGTGATACTTAGCGTCCTCGTTGGTGGTAGCGTTGGAGGAGGCTTGCTAAACGATCAAATGTTGTAGCCAGGTTGGTACAGAATTACTGTTTGCCGCCTACGATGCGGCTACCATGCTGTTACTGCTGGTGCTGCTGGCCGGCGTTGCTCCCATTTTGCTCGGGCCGCGTGTTTCTGCTCTGGCATTAAATATCTTATTACTCACCAGTACTTACACCCACTTTTCCGACTTTTTTCTCTCCCCGACTTTTTTTTCCCGGGCTTTTCTTTCCCCAGCTTTTCTTTCCCCAGCTTTTCTTTCCTCCCACTTCTCCTTCCTCTCAATTACGCTGTCGGTTCCTTACTACCCACCTCCTCCTCGCTCCACTCTTGTGCCGCCGCGTGTTTCACTCGCCTCGTCACGTGACCTCGCGCTCCGCCCAAGCCTATCTTCCAAGCCTCACCAACCTCTCTCTACACCCCAATGCCCATCAAGTCTCTCGAATCCTACTTGTTCGAGCGGAAGCTCGTAAGCACAAGCTCCATCGAAATCCTCCAAAACGCCACCATTGGCATTGATGTCGACCACTACTTGAGCCGCATCTACACCTACAAGAAAGAACAGTTTTTGTTTGGCATTGGCGGCGTTCCAGCGTCGTTGAAAAGCTACATCGAGTCCGACTTGAAGGTGTTCAAAGAGTTCAATGTTCGCCCGCTCTTTGTTTTCCCCGGTTTGAACATCAACTCCCAACACCAGGTGCCCAACGCCAACGAATTAACTCCCCAGGAACTGCACTTGGAGGCCACTTGGAGCAAGCTCTACTCCAAGCACTCAAACCCAAACGGCACCAACTACGTCTACTTCAACGAGTCCTTCCGCTTGCCCGTGGACCCTTTACCCATTCGGTCCATGATTAACGACTTGATCAAATACCTTATTGCCAATGGAATCGACTACATCATTAGTCCTTACAACGCCTCGTTCCAACTATCTTACTTGTACCAGAACGGCCTTATTGACTCCATCTACGGCTCCACCGACGTTCTCCTCACCCAGGTGGATAGATTTATCTTGGGCATGGAGTTCCAGTCCAAGGACTTTAGATTTGTTGACAAGCGCAAGGTCTTGACCGAACTCGACTTGACCGAAAGGCAGTTCCGTGATTTGAGTATAATGGTTGGTTGCTCTGTCCAACCTCATACCTTCTCAAACTTACCTCCATTGCCAAAACCAAACCCAATGTCTCCGTACCAGCAGCTCAGCTACTTCCGCCTTGCATTGGACATCTTTTACCAGTACAACACATTTTGCAATGGCACAGCCACTGACATTTTTGGCTATATCTCCGGTCTCCACGATGAATCGCTCATCAACTTATATTTCTCGGGTCATGCTGCACTCAAGTACATGCCAGTTATCAACGTGGACGGACAGGTTGGCTTGTACTTTGCGGAAATGGCCAAGTTGGGTTTTATAAACGATGCCGATTTGATGGAAAAGAAATCCTCTGCTGGTGAAAAGGATGTAGAAAAACCAGATTCCTCCTCTGGCCCCGAGCTCAAAATTCCAACTGAGATTCACAGCATCATCTCTCAGAGACTTCCTCCAGAATTGTACTATTATCAGTCTCTCGGTTTATTGCCGGTAAAATTATTGGAAGCCATCACTCTGGGAACTTACATCATCCGCCCTCCACTTGAAATTGGCTTGGGCGATGGTTACAGAAAATTGATTACTTCTTCTCTCGCCCAAAATACCCTCGACTACCAATTTAACTTGATCACTCAGTTGCTAGCCAGATACTACCAGGTCAAGAACATTAAAGTCAAGTACTGGTTCAGAGAAGACGAAGTATCTCTCAACAATAGATTGACCCCGCCGATGTTTACAAGATTAAGTCATTTGGTATTGAAGAACGACGACATGTCGGAATTCTCTTTGAAGGCGTTCTTTTCGAGTGTTCCTCAAAAAGTAGAAAAGACCAATCAGGTTGATGTTCAAACTCTCAAGCCAAAGGACTTGGTCGCAAGTGCCTTCTTGAGAGCATTGTACTTGATAAACGCGGTTGAAAACACTTCTGGCGAGTTGAAGTCTGTTCTTCTCATTTTAAAGAAATTCGTCGAGTTGAACCCAGATGTTGATACCGCTTCTATTCTGGAGTTGACTATCCTTTTGTTGCTCCTTGAGACAGGAACCCTCAAGTTGTGTTCCAACGACAGAAGTTACCCTGGCGTTCTTAGAAGCTTCATGTATGTTGCTCCAGATGTTGAATTGACTGCGGAAGAAATGAATCAAGTTGCGTTGATCTCACGCGTGTTATCCATGCACAAGTTTAACATTTATCCGATCAACTATCAAGGCCCCATATCGAGAAGCTTGCTTAACTTCCGCAGTCATCTTTCGTTTGTTCAGAACTTGTTGGCAACCTCTACTCAAACTTGCTTGGTGGATATGATCGCAAGACTGGATGCTTTGAAACTTAGCTTCAACCTGAGAAATGACTGGTATGGATTGGTGAATCAACTCCCATTCTACAATGAACCTAACAACACTTTGCTTGGTGTCGTGGGAGAAATTTTCTATGATCATTGTATCAAGCTGGTCAAGTTGGGATCTTCTCCTGAAGCTGCCAAGACGAAATCGGAGGAGTACTTGTTGGAACTGATCTTCCAGGTCAGCAACTCTTCGTTCAACATCAATTTGAGCAGTTCCAACAGTATCACGCCATCTCAACTTCACAATGACTTCCAAAATGGCTTGAAACTCTGGACGAATTTTGTTAAGCTTGCGGAAATTGCGCATGAAGTGGATCCTACGATCGTTACCAAGAACGATTCTGAATCGATCAAAAAGGCCAATGATCTTGTGGAAAAGTTTACTTAAGACTCAAGAGTGAAGCTTCTCGCTGGATTGAGTATGCTTCAAACCTCTTTTTTTTTTTTTTTTTTTTTTTTAGATCAAAATCAAAATTCCTTATTAGAATATCATTACTGTAGCGGTTTGTCAATCGGAGTGCATCCGTCTTTCGCATACTTAGACTTGAACTTAACAACTACAATATCCCCAAGATGCAATCTTGCGCTTTTCCCAGAAGAGTGGCTGGATTTCGCTTTTTCAGCCAAACGCCGAAAAGATTTATTGACATGACCAATAATCTGCTTCCTCGCTCGACTGGAGCAGGTCCTTTCGTTGAGATTCCCACGGTTGAGCCAATCGGAGAACCTGGAACAGTTTTGAAGATCCAGCTTCCCCAATCGTCCACTTTAAATATCAGAACAACATCGATAACTGCTCTCAATGGTAAGATTTCCGAAATTTCGACAGATTTCAAGTGTTTGACCCCGAAGATTTGGTACCAATCTGTTCGCCCAGCTTCACCAATGTCTTTGCTTGTATCGGGAACCACCAGCGGTGCGAACAACTACTCTGTTATTAATGTTAGAAAAGGCGATAAGTGGGAGTTGGCAAACGCCGATAATCTAGTTGCATGGTCCGGATTTGACTTATCGGTTAATCCCAAACCAAACGGACTCAGGACTTCTTTACATTGTGAGGGCACAGGGTTCTTGGTTATCAATGGTTATCACAACGTACTTGATATGGCTCTCGGAGAGAACGAGAAGATATTGTTGAATCCAAACTCGCTTATTGCTTCCAATGTTGCGTTAACAAGTTTTGCGAGACTTGAAGCAGCTGCGACTACAAACATCTTCACTGTGAAAGGGCTCAGAATTCCATCCTCGCTTCAGTCGATATATGCCCGGATCTCAAAAACTGTGGCTACTTCCTTTCACTCAGCGGTGGCAAGTCTGAAAGCTGCTCTCGGATTACACAATATTTCTGGTGCTTCTACTCGACGTTGGCAAGAGAAGCTTGAAAAAGCACAAGAGTGGTTGAGTCTTACGTTTAGAAGTAGAGTTCTCAACAGGGCTCCTCTTTACTACTCCGTTGTCGGACCCGCAAGAATTCTTGTAATTGACCGGTGTCAAGTTCCAAACCGGTTGAATTTCACCAAAAAACAGATAGTGGAGCGTTCAAATTTATAGCGCGCGATCGAAGCTTTAGATACATAGCTCAGGAATAATGGATATCACGAACACATCGGTGCACGATTGGGTTTTCTTTGCTAAGGGAAATGCTAATATTCTTTTTCGGTACGTAGGACTGGACCCTGGACTAAAGCGCTCGTTATTGAGGTTGAGAATGAAGAAGGATTCGGAAATTTACGTATCGACTTCGGAGGTCAAGCAATTCATGGATGCTATAGGAGGAGAGATATTTCCAAGAGAAACTATAGAAACGAAGCTTGTGACTGTCTCTCCGTCTTTTTTGCAAAAACTTAGCACTAGCGAGAATGAGTTGATGCTAACCGAGCGGTATGGATTACTTCTTGTTAACATCCTCTACGGGTATGATGATCATTATCAGTTCTCAAAGCATTGTACACTCCATATCAAGAAGACAGATACCGAAGTGCAATCGCTTATTCTCGAATTGAAACCGAAATGGCTCTATGACAACGGAAAGAACTATTGCAGAACATGTCTGCTTTTGCAGATGAAAGGAAAAGAACGCCATTTTTGCCCGCTAGATTTACTCCATCCTACCACTGCTAATAAGGGGGTATCGGATTTGCTTGCTAGATGTCCCAAAGCCATTCAGGATCTCTTAGAACAGAGCAATTTTCCCGTGAATGATATATTGGTTAAATATTTTCAGAGTTCGGCTAATATCCTACGCAAATTGAAGCAAGAACAGGATAATTTAGACGATGGTACTAGCTTAGCGGAAATCACATCCGAGAGTCAAGTACTGGATGAATTGACTTTGCTCATGACCTTACGTGATGTCGGAATATTCTTAGTTGTTGACCCCTTGGAAGAGCCATGTGATGCTAATCAGAAACTAATAGATGTGGCTGGGTATGGCAGTTTTGGGGTCCGGGCCTATGTCTATGACCTAGACTTGAAGTCGAAATCGCGCCATAAGCATTGGGCCACAACGGAAAGAAAATTGGATCTGATTTACGATTCAAAAAACCCGGATTGGGACTACTGCGTGAAAACGTCAAGGTGACTTATATTACGCTCGGTGGCATCAATTATTTAACTTTATTACCAGACATCTTCTTGGTATCTGTTTTGGACCTTGAAAGATCTAATCAACTCAGTAGCTCTATCAGTAGTGATTCCTCTCTCCTTTGTCAAGATCTCCACAAACGTAGTTTGCACATCTCTCGCCATTCTAGACGCATCACCACAAACGTAAATAAACGCACCCTTTTGCAAGAGCTCGTTGATTTCTTGGGATCTTTCAGCAATCTTGTGTTGAACGTACACCTTCTTGGATGGGTCTTCACGGGAAAATGCAGTGACCAACTCGAAATTTTCCCCAAGAGTCTTGGAATATTCGGGCCACTCATCCTTATAGAGGAAGTCCTCCTCTCTGTTTCTGCATCCGTAAAACAACAAAGTTTTACCCTGAGGGGCGTTTTCCGAGTTCTGCACCATCTTGACCTTCTCTCTGATGAAACCCCTCATAGGAGCAAGACCTGTACCAGGACCCACCAAGATGATAGGGGTAGCTGGGTTAGAAGGCAACTTGAAAGTGGATCTGCGGACGTGGACAGGAAGTTTGAAATTGCTGAATTTGTTTTTAGGACCTTCCAAGTCATAAGAAGCATAAGTCTTAGCACCAGTGTTGTTTTGGTGGACCTCAATGTCCTTCAACAAGTTAGTAGCAACACCAGTGACCAAGCGGCCATCCTTCTCCTCCGCCTCCACGACAGCAGTGATGTGAATGGAGGTCTTCTCGCTCATGGAGGAAGACGATATGGAGTAGTAACGAGGTTGCAAGTGTGCTATAAGTTCAATCAAGAAAACAAATGGCACTGTAGACCACACAACGCCTTTGGAGATGGACAAGAGGGCGTCGGCCAAGTTCAAGCACTTGTTGTGGATCTCGGTTGCGAAAACCAACTTGTCACCACCCAATCTCAAACATTCCTTCTTGGAAGCCTCGTTTGGAGCAAATGGCGCGATGGACACCAAAGTTTGTCTAGAAATAGGACCAGAAATCTCCAAGTGGTGTCTAATGGCGGCCTCGAACGTGATTGGGGTAGGGAATGGAATGTGAACGGTGGAGTCCAACGCCTTCAACGAGAAAACAGTCTGAGCCTTGTCAGTCAATCCAAAGCACTTCAAAAACTGCTTGACGTTCTCATTCGAGTTGGAAGGCCACACCGCCAAGTGGTCACCCGTGCTGTATCTCAAGTTGGAGCCAGAGATGTCAAACTCCGCATGGACACAAGATCTGTCGGGGGAGTTGAACAATTCCTTGGAGAGAGTGATAGGAGCAAGGTATGGGTGGGTGTGGTCAAATGGACCTTTGGTCAAGTCTCTGACGCCCTCCACGTACGCCTTGTTTGGCTCACCGTTTGAAACTCCTTCGTCCGAAGCAGACAAGGTGGGATCTTCTGAAAGTTCAAAAGAGGGCACGTACACCAGCTCGTGCTCTTCGAGACTCAATTTGTTCTTCAAAGAGTCGAAGCACAGTTCCTTCCACGCAAGGAAATCCTCGTCCATGGTACCACGGCCATCGTCACCTTGGCCATAGGGAGCCAATCTTTGGGCACCAAGAGCCTCGAGCCTTTCGTTCAACTTTTGGCCCATGGCATTGTAGAACTCGTATGTGGAGTTACCCAAGCCAAACGCAATGTACTTCAAGTTGGGCAAGTCCTCGGCCTCGTTCTCTAGCCAGTTGAAGAAGTCGACCGAGTTATCCGTGGGTTCACCTTCGCCGTAAGTGGCGACAACAAAGCCGAAAATGTAATCCGGGTCCAAGTCCTGGAAGTTCTCGAAGTCGTAGTCCGCAAAGTCGGCCATCAAGACCTTCAACCCGAACTTGGACGTCAATTCCTTGGCCAACTTGTGAGCATAGTCTTCGGCAGTACCGGTCTGGGACGCGTAGAAGATCACGGTGTTTTTTCCGTTTTCCTTCAAGGTCGCGCCAATGTCTCTGCTGCTCCACTCGCTCAGGGTAGTAAAGCCCGACTTGGAAGGGGAAAAGACAAAATCTTTGCCAAAGTAGAAGGCAACAGCGAGTGCCAACAAGGTGACGACTGCGATATCCAATGTGTCCAACATGGTTGATGGGCAAGAAAATAGAAGAGGAGAAGTTCGACTAGAGAAACGTCAGGATGGAGCTGTATGAATCGGGAGGATTCTTTGTCGTCTATTTGTTCGTTTGGGTGAAAGCCGAGTTCGCGGAATTTAGCTGATGATCTCGTTCCGAAGTACGCGTTTATACGAGCACGTGTAAATACAATCGTGTGCCACTAAGTTTCTGAAGTCCGAGCTGCGGCAACAACAAAGAAAGAAAATAAACAAACGAAAAAATTTACCCGAAGGAACTCGCCAAGCAATATATGTCAACCGTTCGTATGTCGTAAAGCGGGACCCGTGGACATATCGGGAAACGGAATTAGGCCCATCACGTGTGGTTGGCTGATGGCGTGAGCTGGTGCGTATAGAGTTTTCAGGTAAGTCGTGCCAACGCGGTGTTGGGGTGCAACAAAATGCCGTTATGGGAATTGTAGAGATGCAAACGCGCCAGAAAGTGTATTGTGAACAGTAGTTTGGGCCCTGAGATTTTAACGTCAACTCGGTGTGGTTCACTGGGACTCGGAATTGGAAGCGGAATGGCACAGCCCTGCGTAATCGAACATTTCCCGATTAGGTGCGACTTCGCGGACTGGGGTGAGTGCCCGCTTACAATAAATGCCCGCTACGCTTGGAAGTCTGTCGTGAATGGCCTCTATGGATAGAAGTAGGTGGACCTGGATCGCGGAGAATTGAGGTGGTAACGCCATTCGAATTACTGAGTGGGCACGAGAGCCGTGACGCTGAAGAGGAGTCGATTCGAAGATACAATGTCACCAAAAGTGCGTCCTACAATCGAAGTAGACGGAAGATTTCGTGTTTCTGTAATGACGCTAGCGACACCGCGAGATGCAAATGCTCTTCGATCGCGCACAAGCGTCTACGGCGAAGAGTGGGAGCTTCAGCGCAACGGGGTTTGCCTAAACAAGATCAGATTGCAGCGATTACGATACAACAGGGATCCCAACGCATGCAATAGAGGGTAGGTTAGTGCGATGCACCGAATCAGCACCACATCAGCACCACATCAGCACCGAATCATCAGCACCGAATCAGCACCACATCAGCACCACATCAGCACCGGATCAGCACCGAATCAGCTTCGCGGCACAATTCCTCACGGCGGTGACTACTAGTGCAGGCTAAAGTCTCGACAATTGGCAGTTGAGCCAAAGTACTCAATTTCCCAATTGCGATCGCGAACTGCTCTCCTCTCCTCCACTCTCCTACTCCACTCTCCCACTCCACTCTCCCACTCCACTCTCCCACTCCACTCTCCTCTACTCTCCTCTACTCTCCTCTACTCTCCTCTACTCTCCTCTACTCTCCTCTACTCTCCTCTACTCTCCTCTACTCTCCTCTACTCTCCTCCACTCCCACTCTCCCAGCTGTCCTGCACCAGAACGGGTTCGCACCCATGCCACACTAGCAATCAATCACAGTCTCAGTATACCACGTACTTGTGGTGTGTGCCCTCGTAGCCGCCAGTAGTCTCGGCCCCACGTAACCACCACCAACGGCCCCCGCCCCGGCCACGGCCCCCGCCGCCGTCTCCCCGCGCCACCGCTCTCACCAGCTCCCCACCACCATCGCCGGAGGCACGGGTGCGCTCTCCCCTCCCCCCACTAATGTCCCGCCCGCTCCCACTACTCCTATTCGCCAATGAGTGTTT